>CM057450.1:763193026-763398026 GCA_016271365.2 Neoceratodus forsteri
CCCTGGAGAAAAAGAGCATCCACAATGACTATCATTCCTCCTCCTCCTATCAGACCTGTTGCTAGCCTGGGTATGCGTCTGGGTCACCAGAAGTGCCCACTGTCTGCATGTCATTCAGTCACACGGAATGCTATCTAAGATTTATTAGTATCATGTCAATTTTGAGTAACAGATTATTATGCTGATGCAGATGAAAGGAAGACTGCATTTTACCATAAACAAAAATGCTGGTGAGATTTTGATGATGTTTGCTTGATTTTCAAAATGGCTCTTTTCTGTTGAATTCATTTGTTAAAGAGTAAATGTTAAAACTAAAAGGGGATATGGGGGCACAGCCCCCAAAATAAGAATCTCATTACCACATTCATAAATACAGTAAATACTGTAAAGCTTTGGGAAGGGAAGACCATCCATCAAGTTCCTTCTATGGTGCCTCACAGTGGGGCTGAAGTCCTGAAAGGCATCTGGTCAAGGAAGGAGTATTTTTTTATTATTTGTTAGCTGGGTAAGGCCCACTAGGCACAACTGCCTGTTTTCAGGGGCAACCCTGGAGCTTTAGACTGGTTAAGTGACTTGCTCAAAGTCACACAGTATGCAAGTGGAGGTTGGGGGAAACAACCCAGGTCTGCTGATCCAAGCTCATTTACAGCTCGTTACTCTAACCTCTAGGCTATACTGTCAGTAAGTTTGTGGATGCCAACCACCAACTGTGAGAGTCTATATTTTGAAATGCTGTCCAGTATCTGGATTCACCAGGCTGGTTCCCTTTATGAATGCCTTTGCGGCTAGTGTGAATAAGAGGTTTATACCTCAGGTTTGTAGGACCATTTAAAGTAAACAGTCAAAATGATACCTCTATGATACTTATCCAGTAGAATATGAGATGATTGCCCTGACTAGAAGATGAGGCCAGACTCCTGATCAGAAGAGGAAGGGCTTCTGACTAAAATGCTTACCTGTCACAGTAAAATTGTGTGAAAATGTAAAGACATGAGACCCAATTCTCAAAAAATTATGCCAGGCGTAACTTGACTTGTGCCAAAATAAATGGCGTAAGTAGCAAATTACATCAGCAGTTGTGACATACGGTATTCTGCGAAGCAGCCTGCGACATGTCACAGGCTGCTTACACCAAAGTGGACATACGCCACCAGTTATGCCCTAAACCCCCTGCTACATGGCACTAGGGGGTTTACAACAGCAGTTGTGCCCTGTTCTGGAAAGGCAGCAACCAAGTCCCCAAGGGCGCTATTCTCAAACAACCCCCAGAGGACATCCACCAAAGTACAGTTACACCAGCTTTACCTGGTGTAAGTGTACTTACACCCTCCGGGGTTGCGCCAATGCACCAGCCTCCCCAACCCCCAGTACATGTAGCCCCCCACCCATGCCCGATCTCCAAAATACATTAATCAGCGCCAACACAGGGCCATGTAGTCTGCCATGCCCCGACCCCCAACATTGATTAAAATGCCCCACAGGGCCATGTAGTCCCCATGCCCGACCCACCAACATTCATGCAAATGCCCCACAGAGCCTAAGTAGTCCCTATACCCCGCTCCCCATAAACTTCCCCTCTAGCCAAGTCCCCTCAACAAGATTCATATAAATCCCCCTCAGCTCTGATTCCCCGTAATATCCATTCATAATCCTTCTCAGCCCAATTCCCCATAATATTAATACAAACCCCCTTCCCAGCCCTGAGCCCCGATCCTGATCCACACAACCCGCAACCCAAGTACTATGGCACCCATAATATAAAACATGAAATAAAACACATATCCAGTCACCTGTCATCCCTGGTAGTCTAGTGGCCCCCTACCCGGCAGTGCCAGACCACCCTGCTCCCCCAACCTGTACCCAGCCGGCAACTGGCACAGCCCAACTCTCAACACCGCAGCCAGCCGCCAACAGCTTTGTTTGAGTGCATACTACTGTAAATAGTACCGCTTAATGAATGACAGCTCATTCATTGATGCGTACTGTTACAGTAATATACGTTCAAACTAGGCTCAGTTGACGGCTGGCCATGAGCAGTGCTGTGTCAGTCACTAGCTGATGCGAGTCCGAGCGGGCGCGGTGATCTGGCGCCGCAGAGAGGGCCACTGAACCAGAAGAGAAGTGACTGGATATCGTATATTCATGTTTACAGTACCACCATGGTCGAGGGAATACGAAAGGATCGAAAAAGAACTGGAATATGGAGAATTGTGATGAGGGGAATTATAGCAGATATTACGGGTGAATCCGAGTGAGCTGGGACTATATGAAGAATCTTGATGAGAATCATGGCTAGAAAGAGTAATGTGAGATCGAGCTTCAAGAGCACCTTTTGCCCTTTGCAGCAGGGAACAATGTCACAGGCTTGCAGCAACGTCTGCTGTTGCACCTTCCATTTGGCGCAAGTCTCCTGTTGGCATAAGCCACAGGACTTAGCTGCAGGGACCCTGCCTGATACAGAATCAGGCACAGGGTCCCTGGCACAGCTCCATCCCTATGATGTCACAACTTGCAACATGCTAGGGGTGCTTCTAGAATTGGGCCCATGATCTATCCCTAATTTGTCTGTCTCTGAGGAGCAAATATGCCTTTGGTGAACCCAGATGTGCCACAGATTTGTGAGGACATTCATGTCCTGGCTCTGGTCCCAGAAGGGGTATGGGGAAAAGAGACTTTTCTCTGATCCCCAGATCAGGAACCCCAATGGACTTGATGTACAGTACCACCAAAAATGTACCTTTGCACCTTCTGCACATGCAGCCCCCCCTTAGGGCATTTTGTCTGTTAAAGCCAGCTGCAACAGGAAAGAAAAAAAAAACTTCCACTTGACACTATTTGAATGGAGAGGACATAGGTAGTTGCTTGCTGTGTGTTTCTGTTGCCCCATCTAAAGGCTTGCTATGCAAAAAGCATGGAATGAGCAGAGGTGGTGCACACAGCAGGTGTGTTGTTGTGTGGAGTGCATCTGCACAACTGGAGCGATCCTCAAAAGGCTGGAGAGTGACTGCCAGGTGTGGAGAAATCTGCAGAGAGGTGTGGAAGGGCATGCTCAGGTAGGTGTGTGGAATGACCTGCACCCACCGAACACCTCTTGACCCCACATGAAAGGAACTGGCCCACCACTCACAGGCCTCTACACAAAAATGTCAGCCGTCGATGTGAAAAGTGTGGATTAGCAATGGACATCAGCTGTAACGCTGCTACTAGGACACCACTGGCACTGAAAGAACCACCTGTATGCAGCCGGAAGAGGGGGGAGGGCACCCCAGCCATACACAGCAATGGTCACGGAATTTCACCATGGAGGAGTCCATTTTTCTGGCTACCAAAGTCAAAGCACAGTATGCCACCCTCTTTGGTAAAGGTGCACTGTAGGGGACAGCTGCCCACAAACACCTCATATAGACAGTTATACAGGACACTGTGAATGCTGTGGGGAATATGCCATGGACCATAAGTTCCCTGAATTACAAGTAGCATGACCTGCCTGGAGCGGCAAAGCCAAATCTGGCATAGCGGCAGTGGCAACAGTTGGCGACAGGAGGGGACAGCACCGGGAATGATCCAGAGATGGATAGCATTGCAGGTGACTCCATCAGCCAGTAGGCTGTTTGTGGTGAGGATGACAGGCTAGAAGTGCTGAAGGGTGAGTACAGGCACGTGACATGCTGGGGCCAGGACTGAGATGTGTAGGGACACAGACAGGTGCTAACCAAAAACTGTCCCCACAGGTGAAATACTGGCTACACCTGCCCAGGAAGATAAGGGTATCTCGGAGGTGGATGGAACACTGGACACAGGTAGGTACCCCAGCCACAACACACATGGCCACATGTCATGGAGTCCAAGACATGGGAGGCACAGGAGACCCTGGACACACAGAATAACCTGGACACCCAGGAGACCCCGGATACACGGGATAACCAGGACACCAAGGAGACCCAAGAGACCCAGGACCTGGAGGAGGACACCAGCAACACAAAGAATGCTGGGAAGCCTGCTGTGCAAGAGCAGACCAGACATGGATGCCAGCTGGGATACACTGGTGCAATTTCATACCCCCCCAGATGGAACCAGTATGCACCACACTGCCTGCACTGTGACAGGACATGGAATGGTGTGCCCAGGGACATCAGGTTCAGCCATCCATGGAGGGATCCTTGTGGATGATACTGGCCAACCACCATCCCCAGAGGCAGTCCCTGTACAGCATGTATGCCGAGGTCAGTGACCTCGATCAACAGCACATCTGCCAAGCACAGACAGGGCTTGAGCACCTGCAGTGTCTTCCCATAATATTTTTATTAGTTTATAAATAACTAATCAAAAGTACAATGGCAAGCAGTACATAGATACATAGACAGTGTCGGCAGATAAGGGCCTATGGCCCACCCAGTCTGCCCATTTGAGCTTGTAAGTTCAGTTTATGTTTTCCTGGAAGTCTGTTGCCCCTTACCCCCGACCTCCAGAATTCCTTTATGTCTATCCCATGCATTCTTAAATCCTGTGATTGTTTCAGCCCCACCACTTCCTCTGGCAGGGTGTTCACTTGTCCACCACCTGTTCTGTGAAGAAATTCTTCCTCATGTTTCTTCTGAATCGTCCTCCCTCCAACTTCATCCCATGCCCTCTAGTCCTGGAACATCTTTTTCGCTTAAAAATAGTGTATTCCTGCACCCTGTTCCTCCCTGTGAGATACTTGGATGTCTCTATCATATCCCCTCTCTCCCTCCTCTCCTCCAGGGAGTACATGTTCAGTTCCTTCAACCTGTCTTCATAGGACTTGTGATGCAATCCATGCACCATCTTTGTTGCCCTCCTCTGAACCTTCTCTACCCTGTCTATGTCCTTACGTAGGTATGGTCTCCAGAACTGTACACTGTACTCCAGATGGGGCCTCATTAGAGTCTTGTATAGCGGAATTATGACCTCCCTTTTCCTGCTGGTGATGCCCCTGCCTATACATCCCAGCATCCTATTTGCTTTACCTGCTGCCTTGTCACACTGTCTCCCTACCTTGAGGTCATCAGAGATGATAACCCCAAGATCCCTTTCCTGCTTGGTGCATGCTATATCCTCACCCCCCAACTGATATATTGTGCCAGGGTTTTTGTGCCCCATATGCATTATCTTGCACTTCTTTGCATTGAATTTCAACTGCCAAACCCTGACCATTCTTCAAGTTTCTGCAGGTCCTTCTCATTCTGTCTACACCCTCTGGTGTGTCTACTTTGTTACATAGCTTTGTGTCATCAGCGAACAGTGAAATTCTGCCTTCTAGGTCCTGTGCAATGTCACTGATGAAGATGTTGAATAGGACCGGTCCCAGCACTGATCCCTGTGGTACCTCACTGGTCACTCTTCCCTCTGTGGAGTGACAGCCATTTACCACCACCCTCTGTGTCCTGCCACCCAGCCAGTTACCTACCCACCACACTACTGTCCTGCCCATACCCATATTCCCCAGTTTGTGTAATAGTCTTCTATGTGGCAAAGTGTCAAAGGCCTTGCTGAAGTCCAGATAGGCCATGCCCACTGCCCTCCCCGATCCACCTCCCAAGTCATCCAGTCAAAAAATTCAACGAGGTTGGTCTGACATGACCTCCCCCTGGTGAAACCTTGCTGCCTTGGGTCCTGTAGTCCATTGACAACCAGATGTTCCACCAATCTCTCCTTCAGTAGTGCTTCCATGATCTTCCCCACTACCCGTGAGGCTGACTGGTCTGTAGTTCCCTGCTTCCTCTTTGTTCCCACTTTTGTATAAGGGGACTATATCTGCTGTCCTCCAGTCTTTGGGTACCTCCCCTGTTTCCAGTGATCGGCTAAACAGGATAGCCAGAGGTTCAGCCACCACCTCTCTTAGTTCTTTAAGGACCCTGGGGTGCACCCCATCTGGCCCCATTGCTTTATCAACTCTTTTACTTCCAGTTCCTTCAGGACCCTTTCTCGTGTAAAGGGACTTGTGTCCATTTCTGCACCATTCTCACCCCTTGTACTCCCTTCAGACCCATTACCCTCCTCTTCCTCAGTAAAGACTGAGCAGAAATACCTGTTCGACATGTCAGCTTTACTGTTGTCATCCTCCACGTGGCCCCATCCTCCCCCTTCAGTCTCACTATCCCTCCCTTTGTCTTTCTTTTTTCACTTATGTACCTGTAGAAGGTTTTGTCCCCTCTACCCACTGGTTTTGCAATGTGTTCTTCTGTCTGAGCTTTGGCTTCCCTTACTGACCTCCCTGCCTCCCTTTGCACATACCTGTAATAAATAACATATTACCCAAAGAGATTTTTTTTTTTTCTTCGTATACCTTCTTCTCACCGCCGGACTTCCACTCCTTCAGGAGTCTCCAACAGCCTGATTCGTCCCCACTCCTGCTATTCGGTGACCAGCGCAGTCCATCTCCCTCATGGAGCCTTGGCTGTACCCCCCAGGCGGGTATGGGGTGGGGCCCTTTACACCCGGACGTGACTTGAATTTCATCGGGGGATGCTGGTGCTGACGCTGGTAGGGGCATTGGGGATCGTGGCCAGGAGCTCAATCTACTGGAAGTCCGACGGGGTCCTTTTTCCTGGTTTTCTTCCCTGCCCTCAGGATGTCCGCACACTGGGGAAGCCTAGGGGCTGAGCACGTCACGACGTGCCTGATGCTCCGGCTCCCGGCAGACGTCCTCCCACCCTACTACGTGCAGTCTTGCTGCACCTCCACCTGTGGTCACCCAGGTGGCGGTGTTGCCGCAGGATTTGCATCCCCACCCACCCCCCTGGAGGAGCAGAGCAGCCGCTGGGCGCTCAATCCTCCTCCCCCAGCCTGCCCTCCAGCTACCCGAGTCCGTTTCTGAACCCGGGTCGCTGGCGTCTCAAGCAGAAATCCAACCGCTGCACCGGCGGGCCGGCCCCAAAGAGATTTTTGATCATATTAAACAGTTTTCCTGTTTCCAGTCCTCAATCTTTTTATTATAGATATTCCATAATTGTTCATCACTACTACAAAAGTTGTAATTATACAGGAAACTCAAAAATAACTGTTTCCACTCTAGATTTGGAAAAGGTAACAAAATCTGTAGGACATTTCCAATATTTGAGAACCAATCTTTTGATCGCCATAACATTGACTTTCATAATGACTTCATGTTTTGATTTCATATTAAAATCAATCAATCAATCTTTATTTAACCAGGTGAAACACCATTGAGTGAAACTCATTTACAAAGTGGGCCTGGTCAGTGAAAACAGCACTGAAACATACTGACAGATCATACAAAGTCTTAAGGGTAAACAATAACAATATGACACCGGTATACACAACAATCACATGATTTGTGTTTACAATACATTCATACTGTATATAAACATGCAACAGAGGACATGTACATTTCACTTTGGTATAAAGTGCAATCAACATTAGGAAGGTGGGAGTGTAAAAGAAGGTCAATGGATACAGAAAATAAGTAGAAACCGCAACAAAGAAAAGTAGGAAGAAAAGAAAAAGAGCAGAAGAACTGGTATAGTTTGAAGAAGACCTTTAAGGATTATTAGAAAGTGGATGGACAGAGAAGGAGTGAGGACATGATAAGCACATGCAGCTAGCGAATTTGTAGGAAGTTAAGAGTAGCAGTTGCAGGTGTCCCTGACATGTTGTCTGAGTAATGTTTTGAAGGTTGCCATTTTAACAAAGGTTAAAAGCCTCAGGGATTTTTGAAGGTTGTTCCATAGGGCATGTAGAGCACGACTTCACGATGATAACCTAAAGTGCATTCTAAATCTAGGAATGTCAAGTGAGAGAATAACTTCCAGGGGTACTGGTTAGGAGGCTAGATATGTATTGCTGGAGCGTGCCAGTTAGGGGTGTATAGGTCCAGATTGCCACATTTTTAAGTTTTCTGATTTTTGTTTGTTGAATTTTGTTGACCCGGTAAGCTCACTGGGCCTAGAAGTCCCTTTTTCAGGGGCGACCGGGGGGGGATACAGATGGTAAGCAACTGAAATTGAAATTGAACCAGATTAAGCTTTTGAGGCTGTTTTTAGGGACTGCCTCCCAAGAAGAGCATGAAGGGAGCAGTGGTGAGTCCTGTATGGAGCACCAGTGATGACTCTTAACGCCCTGCTGTACAGAGTGTCAAGCTTGGCCAGTTCAGTGCTTGGGCCATGACTATACAGGAGGTTGGCATTGTCCAGGAGAAGGAAGAATGTGTATTGTACCAATCTCAGCTCAGCTTCCTGGGATAATAAGTGTTTGATTCTGAAGAACAGTCCTAATCTTTGCTTTAACTTTTTTGCCAGTTCCTGTATGTGAACTGTATAGGAGAGTTTGTGATCAATCCAGAATCCTAGGTACTTGAATTTGTCTACTAGTTCAATTGGCTCCCTACGGAGAGACGTTATTTGCTGCAGGGCTCCCAGAGAGGGAGAATTGACTGAATTAGGTCTAGGGGAAAATACCATAGCTTTCATTTTCTTTGCATTCAGCAGGAGTTTGAGGTTTAAGAGATTATACTGCAATAAATTGAATTCTTGCTGCAGTGCACTGCAGGCAATTTCAAGGGAAGGTCCAGCAACACAGAGAACAGTATCATCAGCAAATAAGTGAACACTTGCATGGTTGATACCCGCGTTGATATTGTTAATACATATTGCAAATGGTAGCGGTCCTAGTATTGAACCAATGGTTCAACACCTCTAAGCAGTGTTTTCAGTGGTGACAAGTCACGTTGGGCCTTGATTTGCTGTTGCCTACCTGTAGGGTAACATGTAAACCATTTGACAGCAGTGACATCAAGGCCAGTACCTTGCAGTATGGCTAGCAGTAGGTCGTGGTCTACTGTGTCAAAAGCCTTGCTTAAGTTGAGGAATAAGGCGCTCACATAATGTTTAGAGTCAAGTGCCAAGTGCCAGTCGTTTGTTACTTTGGCTAAGGCAGGTATCGTGCTGTGTTTTTTTCTGAAACCAGATTGAATGGGGTTGAGCAAGTCAAGTGAGTCTAAATAGATTCTGATCTGTGTATTGGTGAGTTTTTCAAGGAGTTTGGATAAGATGGGTAGGAGAGATATGGGTCTGTAATTATGGAGGTTGCATGGATCACCAGACTTAAAGAGCGGGACTACGTGCCCTACTTCCACAGAATAAGAAGTTCACTGTGGGTGAGGGACATGTTAAAAAGATGTGTAATGGATGCGGTCAACACATAACCCACTTTTAGGAAGTATAGTTCTAATTTAGCCACTCCTGCACTTCCTTTGGTGTCCAGACCAAGGAGGAGGTCTTCAACTTGCTTGAAGGTGACAGGGCGGAAAGGGAATTTTGCCTCGTGAGCTGGAGCCTTTTTAGGAGGACATACAGAGCTAGGGTTAATGATTTGGGAGTGAAGTTTGCCAGCAACGGATGTGTCAAAGGCAAGTCCAGCTGTAGCAAAGTGGTTATTTGGTAGGTCTAGTATGCATTGCTTATTTGAGGTACTAGTGTCACCAGTACTCATCTTGGCAGGGAGGGAGTTAGCCAGATGATGCCCTTCTATTTCTCTCAGTGTTTTCCAAAACTTAATGGAGTCGTTAGTGAAGGAGACTAGCTGTGATTGGAAATAACTGGCTTTTGCAGCCCTAAGTAGTTTTGTATACTGATTCCGCAACCTTCTGAGGCAACCCAGTCTGCTGGGTTCTTAGTTTTTTGTGCCCTTTTCCAGAGGGCATCCCTACTGCGTAACACTGATTTTAGGTCAGCAGTAAACCAGGGGCATGACTTTTCTTAGTTATAAAATCAATATACATTTCCAAAATTATTGTTTTGGGGTCCTTCCATTGTGGAAAACCATATCCTATTTGGTTCATGATTTCAAAGGACTGAAACTACCAATTGATACAAAGTGAACATTCCAAAAATTAATAGAATACATCTTCCATAGGGGACCACAATGCCAGCATTTACATAGAAACATAGAAACATAGACTTTGACGGCAGATAAGGACCGCTAGGCCCATCTAGTCTGCCCATTTCCCTACCTACAGGATAGGCCGCAGATCCTAGTTAACCAACAGCGTTTATCTTCCTGCCCCCTACAAGAATTGCCTTATGTCTGTCCCATGCATTCTTGAATTCTCCCACAGTTTTAGACCCCACAACTTCCTCAGGAAGGCTGTTCCATGCATCCACTACCCTCTCTGTGAAATAATACTTCCTCACATTGCCCCTGAACGGCCCCCCTTCTATCTTTAAATTGTGTCCCCTTGTTCTTGCAAGTCTCTAATCCAGCCAAATTAATTTTATGCAGCCTATATGGGGAAAATAGCCTCTATTAAAAATCTTGCATGGAATAGTTTTATCTCTAGAAAGTTTATATTTATGAATCGACGCACAAGACAGTAACCATTGTTGTTCTGCAAATGAGCGATTCAGATCCTTTTCCCATTTCTGAATTACCTCTTTATAAACCATGGTAACTGGTTTATGTAACAGTTTAGTAATCCATGAAAAAGTTTTTTTTTATTTATTGTTAAGTATGTTCTACAATTCCCCCTCCAGCCTTTTGTTATACAGAGCTCTCTCAATGTTTGTAACCTTTCTTATATAGACTTCTTAGTTGGTTAAAATAAAATATCTGGTGACTATGTACCTTCAATTTTGCTGTAAATTTCTCCCATCTCAACATATTGCCTTTTCATAAAAATTATGCAATTTTTTGTTTCCTTTTTCCTCCCAGGATTTCTAGGAAAGCACCTTCCCATTTAATCTGTACTGTGGTAGCTTGAGCACCTGCAGTGCATGGTCCATAGTGTGGGCGGCCTGTGCATGGAGGTCAGGGGCATGCAGAAGGAGCTTGGGGCTTTCCAATGCTTTATTGACAGCAGCCTCAAATGACTTGCTGAGGTCCTGGGTCAGGGATTTGCTGACTTCACACATGAGGCTAGTGCCAGTTCTGAGCCACAGGTAAACCCATTCCCTCTGGGCCCCACAGCCCCTGACTCTGTGCCCACGGAGCATGGTGCACCCAGCCCAGCAATGGAACAGGCCCTGGATACGGAAACTGCCCCCGTATGACACAGATGGCAATGCCTGCCTCTGGCCATTGAAGAAGAAAATAGTAAAGACACAGTGCACAACTGCGTAAACATGCACCACAGGAGTGATCTGATCATCCAAGGACACCACAACAAGTGCAGCCAAGGCACACCAGGTACACACAACTCTGACTGCACTGCATCAGATGGGTTATGCACACTGCTTTATTGCGACACTGGTACCCACCAAGGGCCACCCCTTCCCCTCACTATATGAAGTGGTACTGCACTACCCCTCCTGCACTATGAGAGGTAGATCCGCACAACCCATGCCCTGCATGCATGCCCAGCATGGTACCCAGGGTTCTGACCACTGACATGTCCGTATACACCCAGCATCTGCCCCTCTTCATCACCAGGCATGTCACCAGGCAGTAGCATGTGGTCTTCAGGCACAGGTAGGCAGTTCGAAACAGCAGTGTTGTACAATATGCAGCATGTAGTGAACAGCCAGCAACATCTTTCCGGGCATGAGCTGAAGGATGCCCCCCTCACCATCCTGTCAAGGCCCCTGAATTGCACCTTTAGCAGGTCAAAATCCCTCTTCATGATGCTCCATGTCAGCCGATGTGCCTTGTTGTACCTCACCTCTGCCTCAGACTGGGTTTGTGGGAATGGTGCCATCAGGAACATGCACAGTGGACAGCCACTGTCACCTGTGGGGAAATGGAGACCATGGGCGGATTTTCAAAATGGCGAGAATGCCGCAAGCCCCAGGTGTGCCGATATATGGTGCATGGGGCTTGTGGCACTCACCTGGCCAGCGATCTGGAGTTTCTATCCCATTCACTGATTGCTTCATGTTAGACCAATGTTTTGTGGTCTAGCTTGTGGTAATCCCGAGGCCCTTTTTTACAGAGCTTGCACCAGATATTTGGTGCAAGCTCTGTAAACAGTGGAAACTGTCACAACTGCACCCAGGATAGCAAAATCAAATGCAGTTGTGGTGAACTGGTGTGGCACACTCCCAGAATCTAAATGCATGGTGCCGAGCTTGTCACAAGCCTTTGGCTATGCTTTGAAAATCCTGCCCCATGAGTGCATGCCACACATGTGCCCCCTCTGCTACTCATACCAGGTGCACATATCTATGAGCCACCCATGGTTTACAGGCATGGTATGCAGTAACGTACACAGGTCTCAGTTCTCCAGTATGTAGGTATCATTTGTGGACTCTGAGTACTTGGCATAGATGTGTGTAACTATGCCTAGAGCATTGTGCATGACCTGCATGTTCATACTGTGGAATGCCTTGCAGTTTCTGTATGCCTCCTCCATCTGGGAGGGGTGTGATGATCACCACATGTGTACAGTCAGTTGCCCCAATCGTAGGGGCAAACCAGCCATGGTATGGAAGGTAGCCTCTATGTCCCAAAGAGCCTTCTCCTTTTTTATAAGAAATTAGATGTGGTCACCTAGATGTGGTAGCAGGGCATCAGTAACCTGCCAGAGGCACCTGCTCACAGAGGACTGGTTGATACCATCCATAGGCCCTGTCATCCATTGAAAGGTGCCCATGCCATAGTAGGCTAGGGCTGTGATCACCCTGGTAAACATAAGTACATGGTTACAGCATGTCCCTGTCTGCAGCCATGGTTCCAGTAGCTGGCAGAGCTCCCCTATGGTTTTCATGTTGAACTGTTACCTGCCAATGTAGTGGCACTGTGCAAGTGTCACTGTATCCATCCACAGATGATAGATAGAGGAGAGTCCCTCACGGTTCCTGTAGTGCTATAACTCTGCATCATGTAACTGAAGTAGCACCACATCCTTCAGTACACAGAAGCATGTCACTGCACAGTCCTCTCCAGGCATTGCTACCCCTGTGGACCCACATGCGCAGCCTGTATGCCAGTAGTACTCTTCAATAGTCAGCTGGTTGAGAGCAAAGCTGCTGGGTGTTCCATCCAACCTATGTGAGTGTGTCACACCACGCAGATACCTGCATGACATTTTGTCCCTACAGAGTGATAGAGGGCATTGTATAGCAGTTGGGTTCCATGCCACAAATCAAGAAAGCAGAGCCAAAGAAGGTGGTGGAATCAGTGCCCCTGACCTTGAACCTTGAGGGCAATGGATACAGGGGCCAGGATGGGACCTTTGGAAAATTCTAGAGCCACCACAGGTGAGTGATCTGTGTTCTGCCACATCCCACAGTGGCCACTGTAATGACAATTGAGGAAAAAAACAAGCTATGGCTAGGAGGACACCAACAACTTTGAAAACAGATGTAGACAAGCAAAAGAGAGACTCCGAGGTGTAGAGGTGAATGCTGAAAGTAATACAAATATCAGAACTGCATTCAACCACTTATAAAAGTTGTTATTCAAAGAAACAGACTATACTTTTAACATTTCTTCTTTGGAGAAATATTTACCAAGAGATCAAGCACCTAGAGTTTTATGAGTGACTGTTTCACCCTCTAATGGTATTGATCATTTTCAATTCAAGGACGAATGAGTAAATGCAGCTTGTGAACACTCCAAGATATTTATCCAGCTACTCATCAAAGATGACATAAACAAATATGAGGAACTTTTAAAAGAGTTAAAAACAGCTATAGAGACAGTTTTTGGCTTTAAGGAAAATACTTGGTATAAAGATCTTGACACTATTACAAAGCAAACTATTGAAATATGAAGCTGAAGTAATTGGAGGTAGAACAAAAAATTACTCAGAGATCAAGAAGATTACGAAAAGGGGAACATTACCACCTGGGCCAGGAAGAGATCAATGAGTAGAGGCCGTTCACGAGTATGATTTGAGAGAAAAAATAGGAAAAGTAAAAGTCATGGCCACTACAACTCTAGTGAATGATCCAATAATTCGAAACCTGGCAGCAGTGATCAAGGCCCTTTTTTTAGGAAAGAAACAGACTAAGAAATATAGAAAGAAACTAAGGAAAACCAGAAGGGAAAGGCGAGGTGGAAGAAGTATTAACAGAAACAGAATGAATGCTGAAAGCGAGAATGAAGGATGTAAATTACAAATCCTGAATCTGTCTAATCTTATTCTGAGAAATTCCCAGATATCAGTATTACAGAAGGATCTTAGCTTCATCTCCACACCCCTGGTGAATGACTTCCAGATTTTTGTGGATCTCCACAAATTTTTCAGAAAACTTAAGCTTAAACTGTATTTTTTAAAAGAATCTGCCAATATTACATCATCTTTAGATATAGGTTTTTCCATGGAAGAGAGAGCCACAGCTATTGCAGATTTGGATTACATCTGATAATACGATATCACTACTTGAGTATTAATTCAGACCTGATACACACTGTACTAACTTTTCATCACCAACTGACCATGTTACTTTATTTGACACTGAAACTTACAGTGTCTCATCTTACATGCTTACAGCTGACCATGATGTTTCAGAATCCTTATGGTTAGAAAATGATGTTCATAGTGACCTTCTGACCTCCCATGAAATTATGGGTAATGGCATTACTATTGTTAGTGCACAAATCTCTAAACTGCAAAAAACAGGTTTAAAGCTAAATCTATATTTTGCCTTAAGACTTATAGTAATGCTATATACCTACAAGAAAACTGTGTGTCAACAGTTCAGAGAAATTCTTAGTGAAAATGTTGCCCTCAAGAAAAACATCTTGACAAAAAATAAACGTTTGGCTCTGGAAGTGCTGACAAATGATACTTCGGTGGTTCTCAAACCAGCCAATAAAGGGGGCAACATTGTAATTTTGAAAAAAAAAATCATTACAGGGAAATTGCCTTCTCTCTTTTAAATGATGTGAACAGTTACAACAAACTAGGCTGTGACCCAACATTGTTGTTTAGAAGGGAGTTGCACCTATTACTTTCCACAGCATTAGGAAATGGAGACATTACTGACGGAGACTATCAATATATTTGGCAGGAATACCCCACTACTCCTGGGTTCTACATTTTTCCGAAGATCCACAAGAATAGAGAAAATTAAAAAAAAAAAAGGTCGACCCATAGTCACAGAGTCAGGTTCTATGACAAAAAAAATCTTCGCAAATTCATTCTTTTTTTTTTCTTCAATTCAGCATAGTTAAATTAGATTCATGTAGCAAAGATATAGCTGATTTATTGAAGAAACTCAAGAACCTGACCTGGGACAAAGGGTTTGCCTGGGTGGGCATTGATGTTGAAGCATTATAACGTCCATGTATAGAATTGTGTAATGCACTGTTCATAGCCGTGGTGACTCTATGTATTTATTTTGTTCCTATTCTAACTGTGTTTACTGACCGCTTGTGTTATGTTCATCTGGTTCTACCTGATTCTGTGTAATGCCTAACTTGTATCATGTTGTCCTCTGATGAACTTGTTTTTTATTGTACTCTCCCGGGTCGTACCTGAAAATAGGTTAATGTCTTGTCTAGTGTACTTACCTGGTCAACAAAAGCTAAACAAATAAATCAACAGGGTATGTTAGCCATCAGATATTTCCTTGACAAATTGTCACTTTCTGACAATGTATCAAAAAAATTCATCTTGCAGTCATTAGAATTCCTGTTAACTCACAACTATTTTGAATTCAAGGGGCAATAATATCTGCAAACCTGCAGTACTGCCATGGGTGCCGCCATGGCACCCTATAATGCATACCTTCTTTTAGGGTATTGGGAACATACCATGATATCTGATGAAACGTTTAACCCATTCTATCATAACATTAAACACTGGTTTAGATTTATGGATGATTTGGTTTGCATCTGGCAAGGTGACATTCAGACAGTACACGATATAATTGAATGGCTTAACATTAATAATCTAAGCCTAAGATTCACATACAGAGCCAGCAAAACAGCCTTAATTTCTTGGATCTTACATTGTCTACCAATGAATTAGATAGGAAAGTCATTAACATCAATTGTTACCGGAAATCCACTGCCACAAATTCTGTACTGTATGCCACCAGTGTCCACCCACCCAGTCTGAAGAATTCCACTCCTTATAGCCAGCATTTAAGATTATACAGAAACTGTAGCACAATGAAGCATTTGAACAACAAGCTGATGAACTAATCTCTAGATTTCTAGACAGAGACTATGATGCTAACCTACTGAACCAGTCAAAAAACAAGGCTGGTAAAATTTCAAGGGATTCCTTATTTTGTGATCAGATACATGAAAAGACGAGCAATCAGCCAAGTACCTTTATCACTGAGTATAATCACATGGGAGGCAGGATAGGAAGCATAATTCACAAAAACTAGCCTATCCTTCTCAGTGATAACAAGCTGGCACAGCCATGGGCCCCAGACCACATGTCACATTTAGCAGGGCTAATAATCTCAAGAATAGACTTGTACGTAGCAGGCTCAAAGAAGAAATAAAAAGGGACGCCAATGTACCTAAGAGCAACCGGTTACCTAGGAGACCAATGGGGTTTCTTAAATGCTCTAGATGCAATATATGCAGATATGCACTAAGTAGCAGTCACTTTCAACATCCAAAATTTAGGGAAGATCAGTGTAAACATACGTGAATTGATAATGTGTGACACATATGTTGTCTATGTGTTATGGTGTGGTATACAACCCCGACATCGACATTTCAACAGCAGAGTCCCCTACAGCGACAACAGTGCCACATCACTGTAGGAAACCCACTGGAACATGGCACTGTCTGTTGGGGGTCCTGCACCCCTCCTGAATCAACTCCGACTCGTAGTTGAGAATCCTAAGTAGGAGGATGGGCGAGGCCCCATGTGGGGTCTGGGGCAAGAAAACACTCTGTGTCTTTGAAATCCAGCAGCCGACTGCAAAATGCAGTCGACCCGCCAGTTTTGCTGTCGGGTCATTCGACAAATATTTTGTCGATGACCCATCATGGATCCTTATGGTGTAGCTGCCAGTTGGTATACGTAGGCAGAGCAGTTCGCCCCCTTAAGCAGCACATACAGAAACAAGTGTGCTGTATAATAAATGATAAACAGGACACACCGGTTGGAGTACACTTTACTCTGCAACATGGCTCCAAACCAGATGATCTTAGATTTATGGGGCTACAATGAGTCCCCCCACCAAGGATGGGTGGTGACAGGGTAAATCTATTGTAGCAAAAAGAGAGCAAATGGATCTTTAAGTTAAATAGTGTTAAACCTGTAGGTCTCAATGAGCAGTGGGACTGCAAACCTTTCTTGAAGAAAGGATTAGATATAAGCATGACTGTAGCTTGAATTGTGAATTTCTATTTTGTACTATAAACAATTTGAGACAAATGAGCAGATTTTATATCTATTCTCTCTCTTTCTTTCTTTCTTTTTTAGGTGTACCTTTCAACACTTTATAAGAGATACCTTACTCCAGCCACAAAGCTGAAGCCTCAACTACCCCCTCCTACCCGGTATGTGACTTAATCACTAGGGGGTCTTTGATTATGGATGCCTTGATATTAATCAACAGTTAAGGTTAGAGTTCGTCTGTCTTATCCAGTGTTCTCTCATCACTTTGGTCTCTACTTCCTATATATTTTCAGTGCTTTTCTAGCAGCTGTAAAATAATTTTTCATTTTCAAAGATTTATAGTTTTCTTCTCGATATTGGCTGAACATATATGAATGAAAGACCATTAATGATTTATCTTTTTAGTCACAATTTCTCTCATATGTATCTTAACTTTTGCGTTGTTTAAGGTTCCTTTTGAATATTCATGATTCTGTGTTTAAAAGTGTCCTGCTATCTTACCAGCTCAGAAGATTTGCGAGAGTCGAAGCACTGGTGTTTGTGCTGGAGCAGCAGGAGTTGCTGTAAGACATTTGGTTTGGTGTTCTATATGTTTTCGCACAGCAAATAAACAGCATTGGTTTGCCATACCAACACGTTTAAGTGTGCTAATTGTCTCGAGTGCCACTACTCACTTCTTGGTTCACCGCTGTTATGTACATTGCTGCCACCATGTTGTCAGCGATGTTAATAGCCTCCTTCTATTGTTTCTGTGCTCCACAGCACCCAACAGCACTCTGATGCTGTGGCAGAGCAGGCTGCAAAGATTATAGGATGAGCCACCTGTTTATGACCCCCAGATAGGCCAGAATGCTGATGACTGGCTACCAGTGGAGGAGGATGACAGCAAGGGGGGGGTGTGACGGCCACATCCGCAGGACCACGTGAAGGCTGGCTAGATTATTCACTCTAGCTTATGCAGTGGGTGAACAGGTCATCCCCACAGTGCTGAGGGCCAGCTGGGGCCACACAGTATTGCATGCCACCACCATGGATGTAGGGATGGAAACCATTTCCACTGGAGTGTGGGGTAGCACCTGCCTGTATGGCTGTTGGACTACCATGCTGGCACAGACTGCAGGTGATAGGCAGGATATGGTGTCTCACTATGTTGTACATTGCAGTTACATATAATTATTAGTACATGCTTCTTGGCATGCTGTTCATTCACTGTGATGCATATTACTGGGTCTTGCCCTTTTTACAGAGGTGATGGGTATCCACTAGGGAAGGGGTGGCTGGGGGAGGTGTTGTGCCCAGTGAGGGCTGTACAGGGAGGTTGGGGGAAATTATGCCTGGGGGGCACTGAAGGGGCTGTCTTAGGGGAAAGGGGGTGTTCAAGTGTCTTTATGTATCCATGGGGTCTGGGGCTGCAGCACACTACAGCTTCCCATTTAGTACGCCATGTGCCTCCGCATCCTGCATGCCATGGATGTGCACACTTTGGCAGTATTCTTTTCACTGTGGCTTGGCTGCAGCACCCTGAACATGGGCCTGGGCATGCCTTTCCTGCTGCTATGCTCTACGGCACAACTGCACTGATTACCCTGCAGACCACTACCTGACTGGCATATGGACCACTGTGGATCTGCATATCCTGCTGGGCTACAGGGAATGTACATTCTGCTGTTCACACAGCGACTACCTGGGTGCACAGTGGTTCTGCACCTTTTGTGGATCAAGCCTTAAGTATCAGACCTCCCATTGCTTGGCCCCCCCAATTCTTGGTATAAATAGAAATGGTCATGAAGCCCTCCCCCAAGAGCCAGTGGAGTGAACTGCTAGGTGAGAGGGGGGTCCCTTACAGAAGCAAGATGGGAGAGGGTTTATGGACAGCCAAGAAGCCATCCCTGATTTCAAGTATGTGTTGAGCAATAAGAGAAAAGGGTCATACCTCAGTCAGTTGGTGCACTGTTCTGCATAACTACAAGGTAAAGAAAACAACAGGCTGGGCAACTGGAACCAGCAAACACCAAAGAAGCACATCAGGTGGCTAATGTGGACCATCAGTTGGGGCCTGTTCTGGATTTTTTCACCCCTTGCCTTACACTAAATAAAGGTACAGCTTCACAGCAGGTCTGTACTGTGTGTCCTTTCTTGAATGTTTGCCAATTTTGGGTGCCTGTCCTGTTGTTTTCTGTAGTATCAGCTAACATATCTCTTGAAGTCTGTACATCACCTGAAATAGAAATGGAGGGTTTAGAGAGACGTTCTAAAATAAATAGTAAGGTCGGGCATAGAAAGAGAATAGGAATAAATTAAGCAAATCTTTGGAGTGTAGCCCTTTATTACACACCCCTGTTAGGTCTCTTGGTGGAAGTGGAAGTCCTCATGAGAAAGAGTTCCCTTTTGATCTTCAAAATATGAATTTTGCAAAATTACCAGAAAAAGTTCCTGATAAAAACCTGGAACGTAACTCTGCACCAATGACAGTTTCTCTGTATGCCAGATTCAACAGAGGTGAAGAGGGTAATGGCAGAAACAGCCATAATATTATTAAGGAGGACATAGGCGGTACTATAACTGGACTTAAAAGTATTTTTTTGCAGACTTCAGCCCTGTATAATAATAAACAGATGGACGTTGAGGATAGCAGAATAGTGCAGTATTGTCCCTTTTAGATAAAAATGTGTTGAAATTGCTGAATGTTTCCCGCACAGCCAGTGTATTAATAATGGAACAACTAATGATAATCAGGAATGAGACTTCCTCTTTAAGGAAGGGTCATGCAATAAATGGGACTAGATTAGATGGCACTATAACTAGACTATATAAATTAGGTGTAAAGAGCACATAATAGCCCAAAAGTGAAAGTATAGTTCAGGAAGAAGTTTTGGAAAGGGAAGGTATTGCAAAAGGCAATGAAAGAAGAAATGGAGAGGGAAATGTGGCTGGACTAGAATTTAATCCTGTTACCATCAAAGAAAAGTTGCCAAGCTATATGGTGGAGAATAATAATAATAGTAATAAAAAAGGTAAATGTGATCTTGAAGGATACAGAGTTGATAGAATCAAAGAAAGAGAGAAGGCTCTGGTGTTACGCTATCAGAGAATTTATATAAGGTAACCCGTGATGTACTGGATCAACTGCCCAAGAAATCCTATGCTGAGATGGTAAAATCATAACTGATTGGCAATACCGTGGCAACAGGAAAACTACGCCCTAATACTGGTACATGTTAACCTCCTGTATCTAAGGAGACTTTGCTTTTTGCTCCTTCTGGTACTGATATGAAAGTAGTCAAAGGGATAGCTGATGAAAATAAAAAAAAGAGTATTATTAGATGCAGCCATTTTGAGGTTAGGATGTCTCTCAGAACTGGATGCTGAGACCACTGAAATGTTGAAGATGAAGGTCATGATGTTATTAAGCAGGGGACTGGACCTGGAGATTGATCTTGATGATGTGCTTGGTAGTGTCAGATATAATGATGTATACATAAACGACAACACTCTGATCTCTGTGGTAAATCTGAGATTGGCCCGTTATATATGAAGGAATTAATTGGTTTTGGGAAATTGGGCCTAAACCTAGATAATCCACTTTCACTGAATCGTATTAACAAAGAGAATTGTGATGTGTCGCAAACTGACCCAGTAATTGAAATACTAACCAGTAATTCACATCTTGGGTGGTTGCAGGATGAAATAATGCATATAGGTCCCAGAGATGTGAATGATGTCTCAATTTCTGGTATAAAGCAGAATGGCGGTGAACCTAGTTTCAAATTAAAGAGCATGGTTTGAAATCTTTTTGAAAACATCATGGGTATGGACTTGCACTATAATAATGTAATTTTTGTTAAACAGATTGGTAGCATGGGTACAGCATGACATTTGGAAGTAGTCTTAAGAACACAGGATGTGGTGTCCCATTGTGGCTTTGGAACTACAGTATAAGCTGCAGCCTCTTGGAATTACAATTCAAAATGGCAAAAAAAGAGTGAGGTGAAAAGGGTGGGTTAGCCACAAGGGAACAAGAAGCCCAGAACATTAGTGGTGAAAGTGATGTATTCTCTGACTAAAAATACTCCTGAGGTTGGTTTAATGTGCCAGTTAGCAATCATTTCTCTCACCTCGAATAGGACAATAATAATTTCAAGTGATACCATTCCATACATGTGGGAAAGTTAACTAAGGATGTAATTCTGGGTAAGGAGCACAGAACTCAGGAAAGTAGAGAAGATGGTATACTCTTCCTGTCTTGGAATGTTGCAGGACATCTACTAAAATGTGCAGACCCTGAATATAAGGATTTCATTCTAAAATATGATATCATCGCTTTGCAAGAATCTTGGCATTCAAATACTGCTAATGTAGCAATGAAATCAGAACTGACTGTCAATACTGTTGCATTAGGAATTCTTTCACAGATTCCATGTGCCTACCACAAATGATACAAAAATGGGTGGACTGAATGGGTGGCTTGTCTTATATGTGAGGGTGGATGAGTTATTAAAGGATCCTATAGTATTTGTTTAGTTCATATACTTGCTTGATGGTAAGAGTCTACATCAATAGGACTCCACTACTTTTGGTTAATGTTTACAGTCATCCTAAACATTCCAGATTTCATGGCCCTGATTTCTGAACAGTCTTACAAGATACAGTTTTAAAGTTCTGGGAGAAGGTAGACTTCTGTGAGATACTGATTACTGGGGATTTTAATTTGAGAGTCGGGAATCTTACAGAATGGATTGAAAAGGAACTTTCCTTGAAGAGTACAGCAATGTAGTAGTGAGATTAAGTTTGGAAGAGAAAATAAATGCAAATGTGGACTTTTTATTAGAATTCATTAACAATTACCAAGCTATATTTATGAATGGCAGACTGCAGGGTGAGCATCCAGGGAACTGTACCTATTTTTCTGGTCAAAGGACTTCTGTTATAGATTTTTTTTGTGCCAATCAAATGATTTAATTAACTATCAATGAATGAAAATTATTACTACTTTTTTTTTTTGTTGTTAACTTTGTTTATCTCCGCCGACTCAGGAACTCTCTCGGGCCTCTTCGCTGGCCGGTGTCACTCTACTGCCCACTATGAACCCTGCCATGCTCAAGGATGTCACTTTCTCCCCGGGCACGCCGAGGAGGATGAAGGGTCCCGAGGAGATCGAAGGGGGCAGTGGCGAGGCTCCAGTGTTGGGCAGGTGGCGGCAAGGCTTTGGAAGGGCCATTGCCTATCTGGGCCGGAGGGGTATTTGTATTGTTATGCCCCTGACGTGTGACATGCAATGCTGCCCAGCCCCAACGAGAGTGCTCCCACTCACATCCGGAAGGCAGCCGCCCAACGTCTGTCCCAAGCTTGTAAGCCCCTGTGCATAGCAGTGCTGCCAGTCTCCACCGGGGGCCGCTGCCACACCGGGCTGACCTGGATCTCTCCCTGAGAGAGGAGAGCAATCCCTCAGATGCTCAAGCCTCTCTCTCACCCCTGCCGACCCCCAGTGGTCCGGGTTCATTCCCGAACCCGGGTCAGCGCCGAGGTGCGGCATTCAGTGCCTCAACCCTCAGCACCACCGGGCCAGCTAATTATTGCTAAATTTGAAAGTGATCATTTCCCTCTGTCCATTATGTGGTAGGCTAAAACAGTACCCATTAGATCAGAGGTAGAATCTGGGATCATAATTAATAACAAAAGAGTTTTATATTTTTGCAATCAGGTACTTAGGTATCACTGGATTCAACAATATAACCAAGCAGATGAGAGAAAATCCATACTCTTAGATCCTGGTTTAATATTGATGCAAGCAAGAAAAAAAGAAGGAAAACTTGGGAGAATGCTTCGATTTACCGAAAAATACCCCTCCATAAAAAAATAAAAGAAATGTGAGCATCTTTAGGAAAACATGTAGTGCATATGTCAGAGGAGTTAAAGAGAAAACTGTTAAAGGGTTATGGGAAAAATACTGATAATGGTGAACTCTGGGGATGACAAAAGTTTTTGGCATTTGTGGCCAGTGGTACACTGAACCATAAAAGCCAAATTTATAATTACATTGATCCCCGTGTATGGGTTCAATAATTTTCATCTTTATTGTTTAATTCTGATGAATCTCCTAATATAACAACATCTGTTGGAGAATACACTAAGATTTCCCCAAATTTTCAATGGTTCCAGAAAATAGAAGTCTTGGGGTCCATCTTAGCAATTAAAAGTAACAAGGTCCCCGGACCAGATAATATCCCAGCAAATTTCTATAAGCTGGATGCTGAATGGTAGAGTATGTTGCTCACTTTTTTCTTTAATAAATGCATCTAATATAACTATTGTCTCCCTTCTTAAAAGTAATTACATTGTACCAATTCATAAAAAAGGTGACAAAACTAACCCTGCAATGCACAGACCCATTAGCCTCATAGGTACAATGGCTACATTTTATGACAGGGTCCTCCTGGGTCAGTTACAAAAATCCTTAGAAAATAATGCTCCTTTATCTGAGTTGCAAGCTGGACTTCGGGATGACAGAAGCACGATAGGTAATTGTTTCATTTTTGCTCACCTGGTTGAGAGATATGTGAAGATTAGGAAGAAGAAACTGTTTCCCATTTTCATTGATTTCAATTCTGCTTTTGACACTCTGGTTAGAAGCAAACATTTGGGGAAAAATGATTCATAGTGGCATTGATCCAGATTTAGTCTTTTTAATTCTTATCGTTAGCGCCATATGGAGTCAGAACCGACCATTGCTTAACCTGAACCAAAATGGCGGCACCAGATAGAATGAGTCAAGAATATTTATACATAGGCCAAGGTGAAATATAACAGAAGTAGCAACTTAACTGAAAAGATTACTTCTAAGTAAGGTGTGAGACAGGGTTGTGTGTTGGCTCCCACTCTTCAACATTTATTTATATGGCATCCTAATACAGTTAAGTCACAAACATTTTCATTCTTCTAGGTTCTGCAGTTGGAAATCTTGGTTTTGGTTTATACTGACAATCTCATTCTATTCTCACTTTCCCAAGGAGGTATGGAAAAAAATTGGTCAAATTTGTGGAGTTATGTGACCACTCCAAACTTATAATAAACCTGGCCTAATCTAAAGTGTTAATTATTGGGAGTAACCAAAATATGAAATGGTATATTAAAGGGAAATCTCTTGAGACTGTCAAGTCCTATCGATACCTAGGAGTTGCGTTCACAAATAAATTCTCATGGAACTTGCATATTAAAACCCAGATACAGGCTAGCAAGCAGTTAGTAAATAGTCTTTTTAGATAAGTATAGTGATAGGACTGTATATCCAATGCTAAAAGCACATATGGGAAAATCTGATTGCAAAAAAGTGGAGCAAACACCCTTCTATGCACTGACTCACAGTGCTCAGGACAATGGAGAGTGATAACTACATTTTTAAACCAGTTTTTTTTTAACTTGAACTGGTTCAAGACTCAGAGGAGTCATGTGACCCGGAATATGCAGTTCTGGGTCACGGAGGATAAATTCAGTCACCAGGAGCGAGCGGGGCATTACTGAAAAATGTATGCAGTTTGTGCTGCGTGACAGCTTAGCGCTGTGAGGCAGACGTCTGAGAATAATACTTTCATTATTAAAAAAGTGAAACTGTGTTTTGACTGAGGGAGGTCACTGGGCGAATAAGTCCTAGGGAAGGGGAGCAACAGGAAGGGGAGGCACATTGTAGTTCTTGGCAAACACACCAGAACTACTACACTGACATACATTATTCTTTTGTTGAACAAGCACAGTTCTGTGTACTGACTCACAGTGCTCAGGAGAACGGAGAGTGATAACTACATTTTTAAACCGGGTTACTTTTAACTTGAACTGGTGCAAGACTCGAAGGACCCGCATGACTTGAAATATGCAGTTCTGGATCATGGAGGATAAATTCACTCACTGGGAGTGAGCGGGACAAGCTCAAGTGGGGCGAGCACACATCCACACACGTGGGTCCTGCAGGACCAAGGGGAAAAGGAGCACCTAGTTGCAACAAGACAGAATCTAAACTCGGGAAGGAACTTGAGGGTGAGTCGCTTTATTATCAGGGCTGGGATTTGACTATACTCTATTTGTTGTACATAAATTGGAAATTAGGCTAGCACTATTAAGCATCAGTACGCCCAAACATATAGAGAGATAAAGGAAGCAGGCAGACATGGCACTAGGAAGTACTATCTAGAGGCACACGTTCCCAAAACCCCTCACATGTAATAAACTTAACAGGGTTTAGCACTGAATTGAGGAGAGTGTGAGAGACAGTGAGAGTGTGAGAGATAAAAAAAAGGCTTCAGTTGACCCTTTTGCTGGAAACTTCCTGGATATGTTTTACCAGGATGGGTCCATTCTAAAATGTTTCACCTGTAAAATGTATTGCCTGCTAGAAGCAAACTATCAAAACTATAAAGGTTATAGCCCTACTGAATTTGCATGCAATAGATGCATAAGCTCTGAACAACTGAATAAGGAAATCGCAACACTCAAAACTGAGTTAACCAATATATTAAACAGAGAGAAAGAATTATTGACCACCAGAGGACTATATTGTACATCGTCCCTAGAAATTTCATTTCATTTCATTTTCATTTCATTTATTCTTTGGTAACTGGGTAAAGGCACTGGACCAAAGGTCCCTTTTCAGGCCCGACCCAGACAAATAAAACATACAAAAAATACACAAATACAATCAACAGCAATACAATACCAAAAAAATACAAATTACAAATTACAATTACAAGCAGATTTATATAATAAATAACTTTTTAACCTTTGTTTAAAAGTTAAAACACAGGGATCAATCCTAACATCAAGTGGGAGTGAATTCCAATACAAGGGCACTGCTATTGAAAAAGCTCTAGAACTTATTCTAAGCCGAGACCTGGGGACAAAATATAGGGGGCCGTCAGCCGACCTCAGGCTGGGAAACAATTCTTTCATTACAACAAGATCAGAAAGAGGAAAAAGGGAGCCAAAATAAAAACATTTATACATCAGACAGCCAACAAAATAGTCTATTCTATTCTGCAACTAGGGGAAAACCACCCCAACCGAGAATAAAGATTACACCTATGTGTCCTACTGGGGGCTCCTAAAATGAATCTACAAATATTATTATAGGCCACAGTTAGTGCTTGCATTTCTTTTGTACCTCTATTATAATATAAACAAGAACCGTAATCAAAATATGGAAATAGAGAACCAATAGCAATTGCTAATCTAGTTGCTTGTGAGAAGAATGACTTGAATTTGTATAACACTCCTATTCTTTGATTTACTTTCTTAACCATAGACTGAATCTGAGGTGAAAAGGTCAAACTGGGATTCAATAGTGTGCCCAAATACTTAAATTGAAACACTTGTTCAAGCAGACCACCTCAAAAATCAGATATCCTCAGTTCTGGAGTGTCCACCAACATAAATTGCATACCAAATAACATAACTTTTGTTTTAGCTGAGTTCAAAACCATAGCATTTAAAGTAAGGCAAGAGCAGACAGCACCAAAATCCTTTTCTAGGGAACAAGAAAGTACAGACACAGAATTTGACTGAGCACAGATTACAAGATCATCTGCATAAAGCAGTGATTCACTAAACTTACAAACTCCAGGAAGCTGATAAATAAAAATAGAAATTTACAGGGGTGCCAAAATGGACCCCTAAACAAACCACAACTAATTGGCAAGACATCAGAAACCACAGAACCTACCTGAACAAATTGACACCTGTTACTCAGATAATCATAGAACCAAGAAACAGCAACATCAGAAAACCCCAGATCTTTCAATTATGTGCAAGCCAAACTGTGATCAATCAAATCAAAAGCCTTGGTTAGGTCCACAAACACCGCTTTAGTCATCAAACCGTTCTCAAACCCACGTAGGACGGTGTTTGTGAACCCAACCAAGGCCATGCCCATACCAAAACACTTACGGAACCCATGTTGTTGCCTTGACAACAAATCATGGGTAACCAAATAGGCATCAATTTGCTTAGCCACTAAATGCTCAAGTAGTTTGCTAAGGGGATTCAGTATTGATATTGGCCTATAATCATCCATGGAAGTAGCACAGCTCTTTTTTGGAATTGGAACCACCTTAGCTTTCTTCCAAGATGGGAAAAACACTTGTTGCCAATGACATATTAAAAATATAACAAAGGGGATCCGTAATAAAGGAGATAGCCAATTTTAAGAAGCGGGCATCCAACCCTTCCCTGTAGTCAGTTCCTTTATTTGGGAGAGACTGCAGAAGATGAAAAACTTCATTTGATGTTACTTCCTTAAGCAAAAACCTGGTTCCATCTACTAAAGGAACAAAGGAAAATGATTTAGTATTACCAGCCTGAGGAAAAACAGATCTAAACTTAGAAAGATCTGAAAATTTAGAATTTAACAATTTCGGGCAAGTCACCAATTTCTTTGTTGTCAACATTTAATTTCTGGATGTCAGATTTTGATTTAGGAGAAAGTAAACAATTTACGTTATTCCAAAACTTGTTTGGATCTGCCCAGCTATCTTCAAAGTGATCCCTGAAATAAGCTTTTTTAGCATTTCTAACAGTTTGAGAGACTAAATTCCGAAGTCCACAGTAGAGATCCATTGAAACTCTACTGGGAGATAATTAAAATTTAGTCCAAGCACTATCCCACTCCTTAATTAATTTCTTAATCCTGGGACCCACCAAATGATCCGCAAAGGGAAAAGGGATTCCTGAATGAGAAGAAGTTGGCTGCAAAAAAAATCTAGTGCTGTATCCACTACTGGAATACATTCAAGAAATGACCAATCAACCTCAAAGAAGAATATAACACAGACTAATCTATCCTTTTAAATTATCTAGTCTGAAACAGAAGGAGGGGGTTTAAGACCGAAAATCTAGGACACAAAAGGTGGCCATGTGATCGCTTACGGAATCTGCCAAGACACCAGAGGCCCCTACCCTTCCCACTCTATTAGTCAAAACCCAATCCAACAGAGGATGATTCTGTGAGATGGGATTGAGATGGGTAGACACATTTATATGCTGAGTCAGTCCGTAAGAGAGAAGAAGAGATTCGAGCCCCATGGTGTCATTAGCCCTCCAATTCAAATTCATATCTCCAACAACAGAATCACTCTGCTTTAAATAAACTTCACAAACATCCAAGAAGTGTTTAAGCCCTTGAAGACCACATTTAGGGGGATTATACAAACAACCCACACTTAACTTTTTCTTTCCTCCAAGAACAAATTGCAAAACCAACCAATCAGTATCACAATCCAAATCCTCACTAGACCTTAAAAAATTAATTTCTAAATGATCCCTATAACAAATCAAGACCCCACCACCCTTTTTTCGACCTTCACGGTCTACCCTAAAAATGTTATAACCCCCAATATGACACATATTATCGGGCACCCCCGGCTTCAACCACGTTTCTGATAAAACAACAATATCAGGCAGATATAGAGCAATAAGCTGTTCGATTTCAGCAATCTTAGGGATTTAACTATGAACATTCAAATGGATAATTTTAAATCCATGACAGGATTTCAAACAATTATTCAAAGATGATGCTTGAGAAGAAGACAAAGAATCCAAAGAGCAAGGCCCTGGATTCAGTTCAACATCACCAGAAACTAACAACAGAAAGGTGGTTGAAACACAGTTGCCCAATTTAGAACAAAGTAACATGCCATAGTGCAAACAAGTAAAGTAACCCCTATTCCCACATTGTCTTGTGGGCATAGGGCTACTCAACGACAATTGCCATGAATCAGTAACAACAACATCAACAACTAAGCAATTTGAAAAGCAAAACTCACTTGTCTCATATGAGGCAGTGTTCCAGGTGCCAAACCTATATACAGTAATTCAATATGATCCACATATATCAACCCCTCCCCAAAGAATACACACCCAAATAGGTAAACATTTAGCGTCCCACATTATTAACATAACATACTTACAACACCAACAGTATTACAATCAAACACTCCCACTCCCCTACCTCCCTCGGACTGCCTTAGACTTTCCTGCACTTATTGGACTTGCTGCACCTGCACTGCACAAACACCAGCGTGTTTGGCAAGTGAGATCTTTAAACACCTCAACCCCACAGACTGGGCTGCCACCACCAATCAGGGGGATGGGGTGCAGCTAGCAACAGGTAGAAGAAGCTAGTAAGTATCTAGCAACAGGGCTATGAGCAGGGTGCAATTACTGAAGTGGCAGCAGCTGTACTAAATTAATCAGCTCCACTCTTGGAAGGACAGCACAAACACCCTGAACAGTACATTTTAGGTCCCTTTTTCAGCAGCACACAAGTAATCACTTTGTAAACAGCAGTTCAGCAGGGACTCAAACCAACAGTGCTAAATAATAAAATCTCCACAGCATTACAATGTACCCCAATACTGTGACAAGTCATACACCAGCAGGCTTAGTTAATTCCCAAAGTCAATAAGGAGTTTAGCAGCATCACACTCAGAACATGATGCTCACACAGTCTCTGAATAAAATGAAACACAGTGCAGCGATAAAAAAAAAAAAATGGAAACAGATGCCCATAAGAAACAAAGGGGAGAGGTAGAGGAAAATTCAGATAACCCGATGGAATGGGCTCAGATAAATAACACCAAAACAAAAAAAGGAAGACGTGCTCTTGGCCCCAGTATTATTACAATATTACAAAATAGGTGCACACCATTAAAAAATTAGTTAGAGGATGAACCAAGACAACAGTCTGATAAGTGTTACATCACAACCCACAATGGTAGAGTAATGCACAAACTAATTGTGGGAGACTCAGTCATTAAATATACAGACTCAGTAGTCTGCAAAAATGACAAAGAAAACACTATGGTTAGCAGCCTGCCAGGAGTCAGAGTCATAGATGTACAAAATTCCCTAAACAAACTACAGATTAAAAACCAGGATGTGGTAATTGTACATATTGGGACAAACAGCGTGGGCAAACCACACGAGAAGGATATTTGCCATGACATAATGACTATGAGTAAAGAAATTCAGGAAAAGGGGTGTGATGTGGCAATCTTTTGTATTCTACCAATACCCAGGGCCCATGCTGAAAAAAACAAAACTATCAAAAGAATTAATATCAGGCTTTCAAATTGGTGCAGACAAGAGGGGATTGTGTTCATTGATAACTTGGAAACTTACAAAACTAATTTTACTCTGTATTCCAAAGATGATCTACACTTTAATGAAAAAGGGGCTCATACACTGGGAAAAGGTTTTGCAAACTCATTAGAAAAGTTAACTTTAAACTAAACAACTTGGGGGGGAATATCAGTCCACCAAAACCAGAACAACAAACCTCAGGAAGCACTACAAAATGCAAAAACAAATATCAAATAAAAAAATCAAACTATACCTAGCAAATGCAAGGAGCCTAACAATAAATTTGACGAATTACTAACAATAGCAAAATTCAATACACCAGATATAACTGCAGTTACTGAAACCTGGTGAAGTGATAACAATATTTGGAATAAATGTATCCCAGAATATTACACATTCCATCAAAATAGGAAAAAAGGAAGGGAGGAGGTATAGCCATGTTCATAAACAGCCTACTCAAACCTGTGAATATCGCCCAGTCTAAAGTAAAACTAAACAATGATACCACAGAAACGATGTGGATAAGAGTGCTCCCAAATAATAAGAACAGCTTTATTATAGGACTAGGATATCACGCACCAGATACCAGCCTAGAGAATACAGCATTTATCATCAGGAAACTTCATGCGAGGAAGCTGAGACCATCTTCCTAGGAGACATAAAATTTGTGAGATATAAACTGGCACACAACTGGGGCAAATACTCCTCATAGCAAAATCTTTCTAGATGCTACTGAACATCTCGCTCTACACCAGTATGTAGCAAAACTTACAAGAGGAACAAATATTTTGGACCTAGCTTTGGGAACGGATGGGTTCATAATAAATAACTGCAATGAGGGACCACCTTTAGGAACCAGTGACCACAATTCAGTTACCCTTGATAATAATATGTTTTATTGTATAAACTCAAATGAAAGCAGATTTTTTGACTATAACAAAGCCGACATTGAAAAAATAGTCAATAAACTACAAGAGACTGATTGGGACTCCCTGTTTATGGAGTGTGACACGGAAACTATGTGGGATAGGTTTAAGAAGAGTATTCTTGAGTTATGCAACAAGCATGTACCTACAAACAGAAAAAAATAACAGTAAACTGAGACCCAAATGGTTAAACAACAAAATCAAAAAGTTAATAAGACAAAAACAAAAAGCGTTCAAAACCTATAACAAGACTGTCAGAGCATGTAGGAATAAACTTCAGACGAGGCAAATTTACAGGTTTAAAACACACCGTGGTGTCATATTTATTTTTCAGAAGTTAGAAAAATAAATGCAAAACAAAATTTGCAAAGAAAATCACTACTTAACATCAGTAGTTTCTCACATAATACAGTCCTGGATCTTAACGCTCCTAAGACCTTTCTCATCTGCATTCAACAGCTTGTCTACAGTAGCAGTAAACCTCTCTCCTCCTCTTTCAGGGCTGAGCCCCACTGGACTGCATTGAAGTGAACTCAGTGAAGAGTTTTTATAGCTTTTGGCGGGGGTCACCTGACTAAGCACTTTCTATTTTCATGTCTGAACATGCTGTTTTAAAACCAAGGGAGTTTGTTTGTTCCAGGGGACTTCCTGGTTCAATTAAAGGTACATGCCAGGATATTCAAAGCAGATGTACCGGCGCAAGTGCAGACATGCGCCAAGGAGCGATATTCAGTGGGAGCCATTGCATAGTGCAAATCTCATTGTGCCAATGCTCAGCTGTAATGAATGCATGAGCAAGAGCAGGGGGCATGCCCATGAATATTTAGCGCAGTGCGATATTCAACCGTGGAACCATGGTGCAAGTGCGGAGCAAAACCTGGATGCGCCGAGCAGACTTGAGCTTATAAATACAGGGCGCAAGCACACAGACAGCACTTGCACCAGGGGAGAGGGAGAGAGAGAGAAAGCGGCAAGAGATGGTGGAGAGACAGAGAAAGAGACAGAGCAAGGGAGACAGAGCCAGTGAGGTACAGAGTGACTGTCACAGGCAACCACAGGGGTAGAGGGACAGAGGTGGCAGTGGAGAGTAAGCCAGGGGCTGAGAGAGCGAGAGATACAGGCAGTCATAGTGCCACGCAGTGCTCCAGGGTGGCATACAGTCCGCAGCAGTCGACCACCCAGGGGGAGACAGGACATCATGGGCCACGGATAGTGCACCCTTCCTAATGGAGGATGTAATGAGCAGTGTGAGGGGGTTGGAGGAACAGCGATGTGGCTGTGGAAGGGCCCGTCGGCGGTACGCACGGAATAGGTGGTACCGTGCCCGCACCACCTTCGAGAATTACACAGATATGGAGATTGTGGGATGGTATCGCCTGAATAGGGCCATTCTGAGGCAGCTCTGTGAGTTGTGCAGTGAGGAGATGCAGACACCCACAAGACGGAGCCACGTAATGTCTGTGGAGATAAAGATGACTGCAGTCATGTGCCTGCTCACCACGGGCACCTTCCAGAGACCAACAGGGGACACCTCAGGCATAATCCAGTCGGCCACGTCCTGCCTCCTCACACAGTTCCTCAATGCCCTGCTGCCGCATGCTTCAGAATACATCCATTTCCCCAGCACACAGGCAGAGTGTACAGCAACCATGCAGGACTTCCACAGGGTAGCATGCATGCCTGGCATGCTAGGGGCCATTGACTGCACCCACGTGGGCATCCACACACCACTTGGCCCTGAGTGTGTGGCTTATGTGAACAGGAAAGGGTTCCCAAGTGTGAACTGGCAGGTGGTGTGCAATGCCAAGGGGCAAATCACCAGTGTCTGTGCCATACACCCTGAGAGTGCACATGATGCATTCATCTGGCACAGCTCTGTGCTGTGCCACAGTTTCGAGCATGGGGACATCTCCATGGGCCACGTAGTGGGTGAGCATGTGATGGGCAAGGGGTGCCAGGCAGAACAGGCCATGGGATGGGGAGGGCAGGGTGGGTGTGCTGGCGAGGGCACCAGGGACAGGCAAAGGGCACAGCAACAGAGGACACAGGGCTAACCATGTCATTATCCACACAGGAGACAGCACCTATCCACTGAGGCCCTGGCTATTCACCCCCTATCAGTGCCCGTCATCCCCAGCAGGGGAATGCTACAATGAGGCACACGCCAGCACGCAAAACATCATTGAGCTCGTATTTGGGATGCTGAAGGTATGGTTCCATTGTCTAAACAGGTCTGGCGGTGCCCTACAGTACAGCCCCTTGAAAGACTGTGGCCTATTCCTGGCCTGCTGAATACTGCACAACATGGCCATTGACCATGGGATAGCTGTTGAGGCTGATGAGGGCGACAGTAGTGGGCATGATGAGGGCAGTGGGCTAGAGCATGGTGGACAGCCCCACCCGGGTGGAGGGATCCCCGGCTGCAGAGGATGGCACAGCAGCATTGGGACACCATTGCACAGGAGCACTGTGGTGCACGTAGGTAGGTGGTGCCACACCCATGCACTGGCCACACACACAGGCACAGCACACAGGTAGGGGCATGCATGACAATGGGCATGCACACACAGAGGTGTGGTGCAGGGGTGGGGGAGTCAGTGGCACACATCCATGTGCCCAGGCACTGGCTAGTGGTGGGGATCAGATGCATTGCACCGGTGCTCAGGCGCAACCGGTGCAGAACTGCCCTCATCACGTCCACGCCACATGGGCCAGCGGCCAGGCAGGCAAGCACACAGGCAGTGTGTGGCACGACACACAAGCACTACACCAGTGGTTTGCACACACACACACCCACACACCCACACACCCCACCCATGTGCGCATAGGGCAGCGGCAGCAGACTGCGGTCGGGGCGGCATGTACATCAGGTCTGTTGTGCAGAACCATGGCCACCACGGCCATGGGGGTAACTGTGTCAGGGCCAATCGGCAGCCACAGGCTGCTCATTGGCCACAGGGGGTGTTTGCAACAGCCCCCCAGGGGTTGTACTGTGAGACCATGACCGGGTCTGCACAGGGGTGTATAGGTGCCCAAACAGGCCCACCCTAGGTGTGCCTGGGATGCCAAAAGCAGAGCCTGGCATCTACAGGGAGGGTGTCGCCCAACACTGGGATCGTGGGGTGGACAGTGCACAATGCGGTGTCCGTGGTGGCAGGCTGTGGCAGCCAGGAATGCAAGGCCAACTGTGATCGCATTGGCTATGTGTGATCCTGGGATGGAGTTGTGTCCTCCCTCAAGCGTTGTATAGCCACCAGGAGTTGCGCAGTTCCCCTCTCATGCTGCTCCATTGCCTGGCGCACCTCCGTGAGCAGTGCATGTACCCCAGTTTCAAGCAGCACCTGTTGCTCCATGGAGGTCTGCAGCAAATGGGTGTGCTCAGCCAATGGGTCAGTGCCCAGGGGAACCTGGGTGAGGCACCAACCCTCCTGTTGTGAATGACTACGCTGCACAGTCCCCCGCTCAGGTGGATGCTGCACAGTGGGGTCCCCATGGGGTAAGTCCCTATCAGGTGCCCCAGCAGTGGACAAAATGTCCAGCTGCCCTTTGGCCCCTGCTGCCTGCTGCTGCCCATCTGGCCGCTGAACGCTGCCCAGTGCCTGCATGGCCACACCACCACCATATAGCACTGCTGTGGCAATGCACACAGCAGTACCTACAGTGGGGCAGGCAGCTGTCCCACCACTGTCAGGCCACTAGGCGTGCTGCCTGTGATGGTATCTGGTATGGGCATCTCCCCCACAACACCACCCATGCTGTCCAGGATCATGGTCAGGTCATCATCAGAGTTGGACCCCACCCCGATCTGTGTTTCTATGCAGAGGACGCTGAGGCTGGCATCCTGTAGAAACACATCCAGGGCCTTGTCTGACCCCATCCCCAGGACATTCAGCTGGACAATGGTGGTGTGCTGCAGCTGATTAGGCCCCTAGATGCTCTTGGAGGTGGATGGCTGGTCTTCCAGGGCTGGGCCTGCCTCCACGGCTGCTGCTGGTGCCCCATCTTCTGCATGCTGGCATGCTGGTGCTGAAAGAGAAAACAGATGTATCAGTGATGCAAGGCCCTATTCCCCGGCTCCCAACCCCAACATAGCCACTGCATGCTGTATGTGCCCAACATACGTACCATGCAGTGATGGACTGCCACCTGTCTGAAATCCTACACCTGGAACACCCTCCACAGTGCTGTGGTGCATGGTGGCTGCCACCAACTCCTGCACCGTGAGCTGTGGCGCATCAGCAGGCCCCCCTCCGGTGGCTGTCCAGGCTGCATGGATGGCCGCCACCTTCTCTTTGATGTGCCGCTTATTGGTGCCCATCTTCTTGCGACACTCCTGCACTGACTGCTGGTGGCTGCCCTGCTAGTTGACGCATGCCACCACCTCCTCCCAGGCCACAGCCCTGGCCTGTGGTGTGCCCGTGGTACCACTCAGCAGTGGCTCCCTGTTGAGGTAGGCCTCAAACAGGGCCTCTGCCTTTGTGAAATTGGGCCTGCATTTGTAAGCAGGCCCACACTCCTCACCCTCCTCACGTTCCGACATGTTGCTACCTGTGGACATGGACAGCACAGTGTGTCTGTGTCAGCAACACCTTACTCCATTCCCCCTGCTGTGCTGGCTGGATCCAGCAGCATGCACAACTTACCTCAGATGGTTGCAATACTGGTCCATGGCCTGTGCCGGTCCGTGGTGCTTTTATAGCGCAACGCATGCAAATGAGCATTGGCGGAGTGGTAATGACATGCTAATATCCTCAGTGCACCATGCATTGGCAGATGAGCTCATTTGCAAGTTTTGGCTGTATATCGTGAAGTTGCTCTGTGCACAATGGGACTGCTCCAGAGCCAGTTGCAGCACAATGCCCAGGCACGTGCACTGTGCAGGACCGCAGTGGGCATGCGCTGGTCGGTGTGCTCCCACCTATTGCACACTGTGTGCCCACTGCGCAATAGGGACTATGGCCACGGTGCACCATGCCTGCTATTGTGCACTGATGCACTGTGCAGCGGCCGACCCCTGACCCCTGCTGTGACTCCCTGACCCCTTGTCACTCCCCTGCCATGTGCCAGTCTGGCCACACCCAAGTCTCGCATCTCTGGCATTGCACGATGGGTGGACACAGCACACGTATCCTCAAAGTGTGCATCTGGCACACGTTGTGCACACGTGCACCTCTGGTCACCATATTGCTTCACCACATTGTGGATGGCACTGTGGTGCAGTGTGGAGTTCGTGGGGTGAGGAACTGGTCACAAGTGAAACTTTTGAATCTGGTGGCATGTGTGCAGCCCCACACCCCACAGCTCTTTGGACAGGTGCCCCTGCAGCAGCCACAAACTGATGTCTGGCAGGGGATGGCTGCCAGACTGCAGCAATGCATTGGGGTGGCTAGAACTGGGGAGCAATGCCACCACTGGTATGGTGATCTCGTGCAGCGAGACCCAGAGCACCTGCAATGGCTGCAGGCACATATTCAGCGAGGGGCTGTGCCATGGCCAGGCAAGTCAGCCCATTCTGCATGTGTGCCCTAGTGCTGTACTGTGGTGTTGGCTTGGCTGCCTGGCATGCCTTGCAGAGGGGTACACTGTCATCATGTGCATTGCGGTGTGGCATTGCCAGCTGCAGCTTGCATTGTGATACAGCTGTGCAGGACATGTCAGGCAGGGGCACACTCTGTACACAGGGCCGGGGGTGGTGGGCACATGCTGTGGATGATTCCTGATGTGTACCTGCCTTTGTTCCATTCCCAGGACCTGAGGATCACCGCTGAGCGAGTGCAGCCAGAGCAGCAGGGGCAGCCCAGCAGGCTGCAGCAGGCCACAGAAGCGGTGCAGGAGCAGGATCGGCACCAGTGGGGCTGCAGAGGGCAGGTAGGCACTGTTTTGGCCCTGTGCACTTTACAGGGGGGTCAGCAGGGGAGTGGGTGTGGCCATGGCCACCTGTGCCATGTGCTGTGGCAGCTGTGTGTGTCGCACTATGCGTGGTGCATGCCACTGTGAGGTGGCCAGTGCACACGTGTACCAGCTGTTGGGTGGGTGTGCACCCAACTGCCACTGGTGTTGCTGTGGTGCTGCTGGTGCCCTGTGCCATGTGACTGTCATTGCACAGGTGGGTGGCCATTGGGTGGCGGTGACCACCTCTGAGCACTGTCATGGCGTGCTGGGTTGTTGGCAGGCATTGGCCCACCCCCCCCTGTGGGTGGCCAGGGTGGCCACTCCAAGGGTGTGTGTTCCCACTGCCCATTGCGCACAGTGGTTGGGCATGGTACCTTGCAACACTGCACTGATCACCTGTCCTGTCCCTTGTCATAGGTATCTGGCAGAGGAGGCAGATCCCGTTGTACTGCAGGCTGCTCTGCCAGATTATCTTGATCACGTCCACCACCATGGAGGCGGTCATGCAGGTGCACCGACTTTTGATGGCAGATCAGAGGTGGAGAGGGCACCAAGGAGTGGCAGGGCATGGCCGCTGTTAGTTCACGCACTGGAATTCCTCTGTTTCCCCTGCTGTACCTCCCCATCTGTCCCCCTTCCTGCTGTACAGTCCCTGTTCCCTGTCCCCTTCCCTCGCTTTCCTACCCTTTCCACCCTCTTGATCTAGTAAATAGTTCTCCTGTTCAATATATATGTTTTTTGACTTACCTGCCTGTGTCAGTGTCTGCTTTGCAGCTGGCATGAGGAGCCATGCTGCGGTGACGGGGTGTCTGTCTGTGTGGTGTGCATGTGTCATGCATCTGGGTGCACTGCTGTGTGCTGTGGTGTGTCCCACTGTGGTGGTGTCCTGACCCTTGGTCGGTGGCTGTGCCTTGGGGTGCCCATAGGGTGGCTGTCAGGGGTGTGTGACATGTGTGTGCTTGGCTGCATGGTTCTGGGTGTGGCTTGCTGGAGTCTGGGTGGGTGGGGGCACGGCATGTGGCCTGTGGGGGGGGACTCCATTGGTGGCCCTCTGTTGGCCATTGGTGCCACCTGTTGCCTGCTTTCTGTGCCACTGTTGTGTTCTGGGATGGGGGTGTCTGGGTGCCTGCATGTGCCCTGCTGGTGGTGGCCACCTGTGGCCTGACTCTGTCTTCCCTAGCACTGTCCCTGGGTCTGTTCCTGTGCTGTGCCTTCCTCTGTTGCTCTGCTGCTGTGCTCCCATGGTTGCCTGGGGCATCTGTTTCTGCACCATGGCGCAGGTCTGTTTGCACCATGGCGCAGGTCTGGCTGCGCCATGGTGCAAGTCTGGTTGTGCCATGGCACATCTCTGCCATATTCAGCCGGATTGCGCTGGCGCAGTTTGACATGAGCATCCTCTGAATATGGCACTCATTGCACCATGGTGCATCAGTTTTGCACTGCGCCGGACTTGCATAGGCCTTTGGTGCATTTCTGAATATCTGGCCCACAGTGTATATCTCCACAGATATTGACTCTCTATATCTGTGATTCATAATGACTAAGCATTTTTATAAAGCATACCACAGTTTTTTTGTTTAGTTTCATATAGTAACAGGTTTATAATATGAAATTACGAAACTACCTTAAGGATTTCTTATAGCTGTACAAATCATGAAATTATTATTGTTTTATATGGCTTCCAAATCCTTTTTATTATGTTTGCTTGCACGCATGTGCAAGAAACATAGTGCCACCATACGAATTTTCATAGGTGTGACACCCCGCTTCCAATGCCCTGCTCCTTCTTGCAGGCGCGGCCTCACCGCACTAATAAATGTCTGAGCTGTGTATGACAGCAATTCAGATGCAGTGGTGTACAGCTGAAAGCAAAAGACCACTACAATCAGCGGTGGTAAGGTATAGGCAATTTACATACTGCCGTCGGCAGGAAATTTACATAATATCATCGGCAGTATGCAAAGTCCCTACACGTCAGCACTGCATCTGAACAGCTGTCACAGACAGCTCCATTTTTTTCTTGGCCCACCCCAACAACACCAAGTAGCACGCCACCCCAGCGTGCCTATATGCTCCCCACAATACTGTATGACCGGACGGGTGCCCAATCCCGCCGGCTCCACTGTACTCCCACCCAAAAACAGATTTCAGGTGCCATGCTGGGAACCTACCCCAGCATGGCAAAGTCCTATAAGCCAATAAGGTGCCCAACCCCCGTCAGCTCCACTGCCCCCCAAACAAACTTCCAGCTGCCACACTGGGAGCCCACCCCAACATGGCAAAAGTCCTGCATCGTCTTCCTAAAAAAGAAAAAAAAAAAAAACACCTGCAAAAAAAAAACAGTCCCTCGTTGACTGTCTTAAAAAAAACTTTGAAATTAAGTCACCCCATCAGCCTAGCAGCTTTTAAATCTCTATATCTACATCATAATAAGGAGTCCTGTGCCTGTTTACCCTAAATAGTGACTCCTATAAGTCCAAGCATACTCTAATTACTACTGTTAAAAGACTGATCACATCTGTAATCGACTCTTCCCTCTCCCCTTTTTCTACCCCCATACCTGTCCTTTCCACATTCCTTTGACCCTGGTTCCAGCTCTAAATTCTCCATACCGCATCACTATATATCTTTTTATATTAGGTTTTATTTGTGTTCGGTGCACCTGATATGTGTATTTCTTTACTTTTATGAAAAATTGTGTCCTACCCAAAACTAGCTGCATCTTCTGTTCCATGCTACCTGCTGATACTTTGTATATACTGTAGTATTGTATCTCACTTTATTTGTATTATTACTATTTTCTTGTGTGTTGCATCCCATGTATATTGTCCCTTGTTCCTTGTTAACAAACCCAGGTCCACCTCGAAAATGAGCCTGCTCAATGGTGATCGCCTGGTTAAATAAAGACTTTGATTGATTGATTGATTGTCCCCTCCCCCAACCTGCACCCACCCTCTGCACACCCACCTCCCCACACCCCCCGACCCCATACTTACCTCTGGAGCCCAGTGTGATGATCTTTAGTGTACCGGGAACACGTCTGCACTCTTCAAAGCCAACCGCGAACTGAAGAAATGCCAGTAAGCTGTATTATGGCATAAATGGGTTTTTCAACTTTGGTGCATATCTTGGCCATTTTTGGGATTTTTTTCACAACATTTTCAACATGGGGTTCTTGGGCCCCCACCTCATGAACTCAGTCACTGTCATTTTGTTATTCAGTCCCGAAGTGTGATTTCGCGGTCACTGCGCAGAACCACCTTTTGGGACTGAGTAACGAAATGATAGTGTCGATGTTCATGAGGTAGGCCCTCAAAAAGCTATGTTGAAAATTTGGTGAACAAATTCCCAAAAATGACTGTTATCGGGTGCATTGCGCAGTTCCTATGCATGCTCGTAACTTTGAGAATTTTTTATATTTTCACTCCAGATTTTCAACATTGCCATTTTACCACACCTCCTTATGAACAGTACAGCTCTCATTTTTCATATCTCGCCCAAAATGTGTTTTCGCACAGGTAGCGCACATTGGTGCGGTCAGTGTGTGAAATCAATGTTCAGGACACATTAAGAAAATCACAGTGACACTGTTCATGAGCAGAGGTGTTAAAATGGCTATGTTGAAAATTTGGTGACAAAATTACATAAAATGACTCTGTTACAAGCGTGCATTGCGCAGTTTCGACACACCCTCGTAAGTTCACAAATTTGTAATATTTTCAGTTCAGATTTCCAACATTGACATCTTTATACACCTCCTTATGAACAGTACAGCTGTTGTTTTTCACACCCTCACTGAAATGTGTTTTCACATTTCCGGCACAAAATAACGCAGTCATGGTGGGAAATTAGTGTTCGGGACAGATTAAGAAAATCACAGTGACACTATTCATGAGCGGATGTCCCAAAATACCTATGCTGAAAATCTACTGTAAAAAATCGCCAAACTAATTACATTATGGGTGTACATTGTGCAGTTTCTATGCACGCTCACGACTTCAACAGTTTTTGTATATTTTCACTCCAGATTTTCAACAATGCCATTTTTACACCTCCTCATGAACAGTACACCTGTCACTTTTCACATACTGTTCAAAATGTGTTTTCGCACCTGTAGCGATAAATGGCACAATTGCTGTGCAAAATCACCTTTCACCTAACGAACTGATAGTGTCACTGTTCATGCAGTGGGATCACAAAAAGCCCATGTGGAAACTTGGAGTAAAAATACCAAGAAACGCCCAGGGTGTTAGGGTTTTTGACCATAACACCTTACCCTGTAGGGACTGACAGGCGTCAGGGGTGTGACTTGGGATTGTCGACAGTAATGCTCATGCCATTCCACCCCAACCCCACCCTGCAGCCAGTGACAGGCATCGAGGTATGCCTTGGATCCTTTGCCCCTAGAGTTCACCCCATTCTCCTATATTGTACCCATTTCACCGTATTTCCTTATGGAATGACGCAAATGTAAAGCCCAACCACCCCAAAGCACACCTCGACACTTGTCAGTGTCTGAAGGGTAGGGTGAGGTGAAATGTGGCGACAGCCATGGGCAATGACCCAAAGGCACACCCCAATGCCTGTCCATCTCTGCAGGGTGGGGGTGGAGTTGGCATCAGTTCAAAACTTCAATGCCATTCCTATACTGCATCTGTCTAACTCCTGCACTTCCACTGCTAATACCAGCAAGCAAACATTCGGTATTGACAAATGCTGGTTTAACAAGGCTTTATTAACTGTATGTATTCCTATTTAAAATAGCCTTCATGTTTAGTTTTTTTTACACAAAATGCACTTACGCACTTTACACAACACCTCTCCAGGTGTTTGGCACCATTCCAGGGACTGGATGGATGGAAATGGAAAAAGAATGAAAAGAGAGAACTAGTAGGAAGTTTAGTAGGGACAGTAAAGAGCTATGCTGGGTGGCCAACCTAGGTGGGGGTGGGGGGGGAAGAAAAGCAAAGAGGAAAGCATTAACTGTTGCGCAGCAGAAGTTTTGGTGGCTAGAAAATAAGGAGACAGAAAAGTGATCCATCAGTCACAGCCGAGGGTGTAGCCTAACTCCACCACAAAGACTCACATCCCTTACTGTTGGAACAAATACAAACAACTTGAAAAAAAAAATACAAAACAGCAATAAGAAACTCAAAAAAGGTGACCGAAACTAGCCTTGCCTAAAATACAAAAAAAATTGCAAACATTTCTAGTTATATAAACACAATAAAAACACAAACATGTAAAGTGGGGTCACTTCAACATAATGATAGTATAGTACATCCACTAAAAAACTCTTCGAAGATGGTATAAATACAGGTTATGTAACCCTGGACTGGAGGATGGCTAACAGCATACCAGTCTTTGAACCAGCATTTGTCAATGCCAAATGTTGGCTTGCTGGTATTAGCATTGGAAATGTAGGAGGTAGACAGATGCAGAATAGGAATGGCAGTGAAGTATTGAACTTCATGCCAACCCCATCTCCATCCTGTAGAGATGGGCAGGCATTAGGGTAAGTGTTTGGGTCATCGCCCATGATGTTCATGCTATGTCACCTCACTCTATTCTGCAGACACCGACACGTGTTGAGGTGTGTCTTGGGGTGTTTGGCTTTACAGTCACCTCATTCCATAAGGACATACGCTGAAATGGGTGCTGCATAGGAGAATGGGGTGAACTATGGGGCCAAAGAGTCCAAGGTGCACCTCGATGCCTGTCACTGGGTGGGGGTGGAATTGCATGAGCAATACAGTCAGCAATCCAAAGGCACACCCCGATGCCTGTCAGTCTGTACAGGGTGGGATGTTATGGTTAGAAACCTTAACGCCCCAGGTGTTTGTTAGTATTTGCACCATGAATTTTCAACATGGCCTTTTTGTGACCCCACCTCATGAAAGCATTTGGGACCTCTTCTCATGAAGAGTGGTAGCATGATTTTGTCAATGTGTCCCGAACTTTGACTTCCGACAGCGACCATGCCATTCTATGCCACATGTACAAAAATGCAGATCGGGCAGGATATGAAGAATGCCGGCTGTACCGTCCATAGGGAGTGTGAAGAGATGGCAATGTTGAAAATCTGTAGTGAGAATAGTAAAAATGTTCGCACTTCTGACCATATGTGGAAACTGCGCAACTCATGGGTGTAACACAGTCATTTTATGGACTTTAATCACCAAATTTTCAACATAGGTATATGTCACTGTGATTTTCTTAATGTGTCCCAAACACTGATTTCCCACAGTGAGCACACTATCATGCGCCGGAAGTACAAAAACACATTTCGGCCAAGATGTGAAAAATGACAGCTGTACTGTTCATAAGGAGGTGTGTACAAATGCCGATATTGAAAATCTGGAGTGAAAATATAACAAATTTGCGATTCTGCAGTCGTGGGAACCTGCGCAGCGTACGCTCGTAACACACTCATTTGGACTTCGTCACAAAATTTTCAACATAGGCATTTTGGACCTCTGCTCATGAACAGTGTCACTGTGATTTTCTTAATGTGTCCTGAACACTGATTTCCCATAGTGGCCGCTATTCTGTCAGAACTGCGAAAACACATTTCGGCCAGGATGTGAAAATTACAGCCATACTGTTCATAAGAAGGTGCAGAAAAATGGCAATGTTGAAAATCTGGAGTGAAAATATTGCAAATTGGTGAAGTTACAAGCGTGTGTAGCAACTGCACAACACACGCTTGTAAAACTGTCATTTTTTGGATGTGTTCCACCAAATTTGCAACATAGGCTTTTTGAGAGCCCACCTCATGAACACTGGCACTGTCGTTTCATTAATCGGTCCATGAAATCACCTTTTGGGACTGATTAACACCATGACAGTAACTGAATTCATGAGGAGGGGGCCCAATAACTCCATGTTGAAAATTTGGTGCCAAAATTCCCAAAAATGCCCGAGATATGCACCAAAGTTGAAAAAAAACTATTTATGCCATTATACAGCTTACTGCCATTTCCTCAGTTCGTGGTCGGCTTTGAAGAGTGCAGACATATTCCCAGTCCACTGAAGATTGTCGCACCCGGCTCCGGAGGTAGGTATGAGGTGAAGGGAGTGTGGGGGGAAGCGGGGTGTGCAGAGGGTGGGTGTGTGTTCGGAGAGGGCCACCGGACTCGACAAGGGACCCTTTTCTGCTTTGCAGGTTAAAAAAAAAAATATTGCGGCACAGTTTTCCTTTTACAGGGTCATTTGGCACACTGGGGTGGACTCCCAGCATGCCACCCCACTGATTTTTTGGGACGGGGCAGTAGCTGATGGGGAATTCCATCGGCACATGGAGGGCAAAAGCTGAGGGGATGGCACTTCGGCACAAACCAAATGTTTGTGGGGGGATAATATGCCAACAGGGAGTGTGCTCCCCTGTCAGCAAATGACACGGGGGAATGAAGCTGATGGGGATTGAGCCCCCTGTCAGCAAACAATGTTCCTGGGGGCACATGATGCCAAGGGGGATTAGGCACCCCCTTGGCATGGGGGGTGTAATATTGTTTGTGAACATGGCGTCGGCTTGCCGCCACGTTCACAAACAATATTACACTAGGCAATGTTCCACCCAGCAATGACGGGTCGCTCCCTCATTGCAGCAGAATGGCTGATGCTGCAATGACGAGGTGGCCCCTGATTGCTGCAGTGAAAACGTTTCAACTTGGTGGCACTTTTGGAGACCAGTGTCATCAGCACACTGTGCCTCCATGGGTCCACCAGTGCCAAGCTCCCAAATGTAGTGCCTCTGTTGGCTGCTACAGTGACGCACCTCCACAACTTGCTACTCTCCTAAGCTGCCACATAATGTTTCTTGCACATGCGTGCAAGCAAACATAAAAAGGAGATAAATCAAAAGCTGAAAATTACAGGCCCATTAGCTTGACATCATTGATTAGGAAAGTACTAGAAGGTATCGTAAAAGACTGGATTGACCAGCAGATAGGGAGCATTGACAGCTCCCAACATGGTGTTGTTAAATAGATCATGTGTGACTAATCTTCTCTGCGTTTATGAAAAAGTCAGTAAACATCTGGATAATAGACCATATGACATCATCTTCATCGACTTTAGCAAAGCGTTTGATAACGTGCTCCACAACTACATAGCTGGAAAATTGAAAAAGAGAAATGTACATCCAGTTTACATAAACTGGATACAAAACTGGCTAGAGGGTAGGACCCAGTGGGCTACCATAAATGGTCACCACTCTGCAGCATCTGGAATGACAAGCAGGGTCCCATGGGGATTAGTTCTGGGGCTCTATATATTCCACATCTTCATAGCAGACCTAACTGACAACATTAGCAATGACAATATTTAGTTTGCCGATGAGCTAAATCTAGGGGGTAAATGTGGAACACCTGAAAATGCTGAATCACTGCAAAACGATCTCGAAAACATTACCAAATGGACAAAAATGTGGGGTGTGATGCTCAGTATTGACAAATGCAAGATTATGCACCTGGGGCCCAAAAATATGAGATACCAGTATCTCCTAGGGGATAGACTACTAACCGAAACTACAATGGAAAAGACCTGAGGGTATTAATAACTGACGACGTAACATTTTCCAAACAGACAAATGAGGTCATAGCATAGGCAGAGCAAATAGGATCCTGTGGAACATAAAGAAAAACATTGTCTCTGGAGATCCAAGGGTTCTTCTTCCCTTATACCATTCATACATAAGGCCATATGTAGATTATTGCTTGCAGTTTTGGTCACCTCATAAAAAAACATATTTTGCAGCTTGAAAAAACTCAGAGAAAGTTTACCAAACAAATTCAGGGACTTGTGGATAAAGAATATCACGATGGCCTTGAGTTATTAAAATTAATGTCCTTAGAGGAAAGAAGGTCCAGAGATGACCTATTGCTACTGTGGGATGTTATAAATGATCCCTATCTGTTTTTGGAGAAGGGGTTTGCCTTCAGATAGGATGTAGTAGAAAGTAGAGGGCACCCGCTCCAATTATATAGGTTTAAACATAATACCAACAATAGAAGGTACTTCTTTTCACAAAGAGTAATAGGAAAATGGAATAACATAGGAACATAGACTTGGACGACAGATAAGGACCACTTGGTCCACCCAGTCTGCCCATTTCCCTACCTATTGGATAAGCTGCAGATCCTAGTTAACCAACAGCCTACATCTTCCTAACCCCCACCAGAACTGCCTTATGTTTGTCCCATGCATTCTTGAATTCCACCACTGTTCTTGACCCCACGACATCCCCAGGAAGGCTATTCCACGCCTCCACCATCCTCTCTGTGAAAAAATTCTTCCTCACATTGCCCCAGAGCTGTCCCCCCATTATCTACAAACTGTGCCCCCTTGTTCTTGCACATCTCTTTTTCTGAAAGATGCTACCCTCTTGGACTTTGTTGATTCCCTTGAGGTATTTGAAAGTTTCTATCATGTCCCCCTATCCGTCCTTTCCTCGAGGGTATACATATTAAGCTCCTTTAGTCTCTCTTGTTATGGCTTTTGGTGCAGACCCTGCACCATTTTAGTTACCCTTATCTGGATTGTCTCCATCCTGTCTATGTCCTTGTGGAGATGGGGTCTCCAGAACTGCATGCAGTACTCTATATGGGGTCTCACCAACTGTCTGTACAGAGGAATAACAACTTCCTGTTTTCTACTGGGGATGCTTCTCCCTATACATTCCAGTATCACCCAACCCTCCTTACTGCCTTCTCACATTGCTTGCTTACCTTTAGGTCATCTGATATGACTACCTCCAGGTCCCTTTCCATTTTTGTTGTTGTTAGTACCTCCCACACCCATTATGTTCTCTTCCCCAGGGTTTTTGTTTCCCAGGTGCATCACTTTGCATTGAATTTAAGCTACCATATATTTGACCATTCCTCCAACCTTGCCAAGTCCCTTCTCATCCTCTCCACCCCCTTGTGTATTAACCCTGTTGCAGATCTTTGTGTCCTCTGCAAAGATGCATACTTTTCCTTCCAGTCCATCTGCAATGTCACTTATAAAGACATTAAAAAGGACCGGTCCCATTACTGAACCCTGTGGAGCCCCACTAGTAACCCCCCTTTCTTCGGAGTGGACTCTATTTACTATTACCCTTTGCATCCTGTTTCCAGCTAATTTTTTACCCAGATTACCACCCTTGGACCCACTTCCAGGCTGGCTAACCTGTTTATTAATCTTTTGTGTGGGACTGTGTCAAATTCCTTGCTAAAGTCTAGGTAGGTCATGTCCACAGCCCATCCCTGGTCTACTACTTTGGTCACCCAAAATCTATTACATTAGTCTGACATAACCTTCCTGCTGTGAATCCATGCTGCCTTGGGCCCTGTGCCCTGCTGTCCTCTAGGTACTCAACAATTCTTTCTTTCAGAAGTGATTCCAAAGAATGCCTTACCTCTAGTCATATTTATCAGCAGAAACAAGTGGGCTTTCAAAAATCGACTGGGCAAGCGGATGCTCAATAGAAGTTCTCCACTTAGATAAGGGGAAATGGATGGAAACCAAAATTGGCATTCTCTGCCTCCATCTTCCAACAAGACTACAGTATGAACCACAGTATGAAAATTCTCTATACAAGTGAGATATTGTGTGATGGGAATATAGACAGATTGGAGAGTGTCTTAAATAGCGTTTATAAATGGATACTCAGTCTCCCACTGGCTGCTCCATCTTGTTTAGTTAGGGCAGAAAACTTGTGCATATTAAAGTTTATATCACATCAACTAGAATCGACTATTGGATCAGACTCACAAATCTTTCCACAGAAAGATTAACTTGTATGGCAGTGAATTAAAAAATGCTTTGTATGGTAAAAAAATCTCTTCTCCATGGATTCAATGGGTTAAAAATGAATTGGCCATCAGTGGATAATTTTGTCAGTTAAGTGAGTCTTGGGATTAAAAATAGTTATAAATATTTGAAGATTATTAAGCAAACACTTTCTGACACTACTTGTCAGTTTAATATAGAAAAAATCAGTAAACTTAAATGTCCTACTTGATTAGACAGTAATATAAAACAACATTCTTTAAAACCATATCTTAACCCTTAGGATGCCAACAGAATTAGAACGTATAGGAATTCTGGACTGATATATCAGTCTGCAGCACAGCATGGGTTTATTTGATGATATAACCTGTTGATAGGAGGATTCCTACATGAGATGGTTTTCAGTTACAACTTAGTAAAATCTTAGAAAAGAGTTTTTTTAACAAACAAGAAGTCTATATTTTGGAGCTATGTAAATGTAATCTTGGATGAACTGAAAATCTACTTTATGTTGTTGTTATTGACCCTTGGTATAATAATATCAGGTAAAAGTAACTTGGCAAGTTCTTTACAAAATGTCATCTTCCAGCTAAATATATTTTGGATTAATTATTCAGTTCTGAAGATGTTCAAATCTTGGAATCTTTGGCTAAATTCCTATGGGCTGCATCTAGGATTAGAGAAAAGTGAAGATTTATTTTTCACCCATGCTACTAATCCATGAAAAACTGTTTAGCTGCAACCCATGACTTGAATGGCTGTTTTGTGATATGTTATTTTTGTAATGTTCAACATCTGTTAGCCACTTAAATCTAGGTGACATGATTTATGGGAGTCAGGATATCTAAATAAAATTCTGAGATTTCTGGACTGGTGTCTGCATTGCATGCTGTTATCCAACATTAGCTAATGCACTACTTCTGGAGGCTTCCAATAACTGGAGCTTGGTACTCACCTGGATTACAGACATTTTGGGCTCAATTTTCAGTATGATGCAGCAGACACAAGGGACTTGCATCAAAGGTGTTTGATGCAAGTTCTGATTTGCATCACAACTTGCGTCAAACAGAATTTTCTAGCGTGGCTTGCATCTGTGCCAGACACAGCTGCATCAAAGCCCACTAGCACCAGGAGTGCATTCAACAACCCAGGGTGCCAGATCACAAGAGGGCCTGTGCCATGGCGGGGCTGCCACATCTCCTTTATTCATATTTTCAACACCCTGCCATGGACGCCGGAATGGTCACCACTTAGACCAGCTAGAAGGTGGTCCATGTGGATTGCATCTGTGGGGTGCCATAGACCAGGGAGTAGCATGGGCACAGGAGGGGCATGAGAGGAGGCGGTGGGGCCATCAGGGCAGTAGCTGCAGTACAAGTATGAAATGTGCATGCAGCCCATACAGTAGTTAGATGCTCATGTAGTCTAGTGGTCCCCCAAACCCCCATGTAACAGGAGTAGCCCAAGTGCTGTATGCCCTCCCATCTCACCTGCCTGTACACTGACAATTGCCCTGGTTCAGTAGTGCCCCTTCAATCCCCAATGTCATGCAGCATAACTGCAGTAATTACGCCTGGTGGTCTAGTGGTCCCCCATCCTCAGGGGGAACAGCCACAGGGACGCATGTTGTGGCTGTTCCAAAAAATGTGCCACTTGCGGCAAACTTTCTGAAATCCCGACTTTTGCATATGCCGCAACAGCATTGGATGCAGCCCACTTTTCTTCCGTAAGTTGCATCTGACACACTCGGCTTTGAAAATCGAGCCCTTTATGTCTTTATTGGCTAATGTTCACTAGGATTTGGGATAACAAAGGTTTATCCTTCCTTGGTTTACATGCTTGTTAGAAAGCATTATTTAAGCATTATTGTCTAGATCCAGTCAGCTGTAGAGATGAGCTAGCATTCGAATATGTGCAATATCATTGGCTGTGTTGGAGCAACCTTTTTTACATTTCAAGACTAAGCACTCTTTGTATCCCAGGTTTGTACAGGGATACACATTGTATGTAATTATGCATTTAATTTCTTGCACACTATGAACGGTAATGCTTGAATATTTGTATTCTTTATTTTGTATGTTTTTTTATAAACTTTTTTAACATGTTTGTAAAGGCTGTTTAGCTGAACAATAAAGATTTATTGAGTTATCATAAATGTACAGCACTCTATTGTTCATCATACCCCATGAGTCGGTGTGCATATGTTCAAGGATTCACATTTGTACATGCAGATAGATCTGAGGAGACTTCACACAGAGAAAGTTTAGAATATTCTATCCTGGCTGGTGGCAGCAAATTAAAAAGTGAGGAAGGTATTCAAGCCGAGGAGTTACATTCTTGGAGCCAGTATCTGACTCAGCTGGATGCTGACAAACGTGCAGTTGTAGATGTCAGTTGCAACTGGGCTGGTTTGGAAGATGGGCAACTGTCCACACCAGGGCCCGAAATGCAGAAAAACTGTATGTTGAAGGGTGGGGTAGTGAAAAACAACAATACAAAGATACAATCACATCAACTTAGGTAGTGCCATAATAGCTTTGCCTTTGAAGCAATTACAGACTATATTCAGAGAGTAATACATAGTTTGAGCTTAGAAAGAGAATATGCCGAACAGCTATTAAGGGTTTGGTACAGTACAGAGTGCCAAGAAGGAAAATACTATTTTACCAGAGTCGCATGTGACTCTTGGGGTGGAACTGTAGAAAGCACAATCCAGAGATCTATGACCAAAGACTGATGTTAAGGCAGTCAAGACATTTCTCAAACATGAAAGAAGTTTTCCATGGACATTATGACGGAAAGTGGCTAATGGGGCATCTAGCATCTTTGATCAAGATTAAGGGCCTGGTACATAAAGCTAGCCCAGATAATAAGGGTCTGTGAAGAGGCTCACATATGCATGATTCACAGCCCCTGGCCTCCTTTCCCTAGACCTGAGCCATAAGCAGATACCACAGCAGGAGTTCCAGGGCGGAGTAGGGCAAGCCAGTGGGCATCCAGTTGGATGTCTGAGACAGCTTTTTACCAGCTCCACTGCATGCATTGCAGGAAATTGTGAGATATGGCAGTGCTTCCCATACTTTTAAAAATAAAAAAATGAAAGAGATGGCCCTCAGCCCTCCATGCCAGCTCAGAGGGATTGGGGCATTTTGTGGCAGGGCTCAACAGACCCTGGAGCAGACAGTACAGTGCTACCACCTGAGCCACACTGACACCTTGAATAATATTCTTTAGCACTGCATTCTCACCTCTGTGTACACATATTTTATCTTCTGGACACCCTGGAGTGCCATGCAGGTGTGCATTATGCACAGTGGGGGACTCTGCAGCTTTTTCAGGGTACTCTGCACATGCAAAAGGGTTGGAAGATTTTTGTGGATTGGACTCATGTCAAATCAAGGAATTTAGTAGCACACAGTGATGTAGTTCTTAACCTTGAAAGGAGGGCTAGAAAATACTTACTGTTTTCACCTTTTCCGGAGAGTGGTGCAGATACAAACCAGCTAATACTGAACCAAGTTAAGCTGTGCTTTTTGTGATGAGAAATTGGGTAGGACACAGAGGAAATTCCTATACTCTTTTCGAGAAGTGATTAAGGTCCACCTGAATAAGCACCAGGACAGGCAGACAGGACCTCGATGTACATCTCATCTGACAGATGGTGATGTGGTCAGAAATCTGCATCATGTACAGATCTAGTAAATGCATTAACAATGACAGTGTTCAGTCAAGACTCCCTTGTGCTATATACAGTATATGGTCAGCATTAAATAAAAGTAAAAATGACAATTGTATCACCAGTCTCACGTGACCCACAATTAGAAAGGCTACATAGAAGGCTGGGAAAATGCAAACAATGGAAACTTTGCCATTAGCTTAGGTTCAGAGTTTACTGGCAGCGGTTCTTATTTCTGCAGTAAATCCTAGACTTCAAAGTACAAGAGCTTGACTCTCTTTTTGTTCATATTCTTTATTTTACAAATCATTTGCTTAAGGAGACATGGTTTACGTTGGGTTGAAAGTTTATAGCTAGGAAGACTGAAGCACAGAGCTGTAAGTGACCTGGTCAGGGTCACCATGAGTAATTGGCTCTGGTGGGAGTAGATGTAAAGCAAATGAGGATCAACTATCTAATAAGCCAATGTTTCATGGCCCCTGGTTCTCTTCATCAGGGTCCACACTGATCTTCAGATATACTGCTGGTATTTAAAATGCTCTGGGTACAAAATGGTATAGTTGGCCCTTGTTCTGTATGGAGCTCCATCTCAGCTAAAAATGATGTTGTACCAGAGTTCAAAGGTCATGGAATGTCATTTTACCCTTCTGTGGTACAACAACATTCCAGATGATAAGAAATCTGTGTGGCACCTAGTGTTTTACATCACACTGCCGTGCACACAGTAATCCGTTCATGTTCATGTTCACATTCACTGCTGCCATGGAGCACTGTGAAACCACTTTTGTTTAACATAAATGAAAAACTAAAACAAACAAACAAAAACACTATACAGTATAATAAATACTAATTGGGCAACCACATGCCCAGCCTCCTAAGGTTTCTGATTACATTGAACGTCTTGAGCTTTGTACTGAAGGTCAGATGTAATCAGAACCCCTCTTTGGCAGTACAGGCTGGTTGTGCGTGGTTACCCAACCAGTATTCTCTCTATACTTGGTTTCCAGGCTTACTTGCCTGGGTCACTGTCTTGGCTACTGATCCTTACATGGACCTCTGCCTGGCCTTTGTAATGAAATGGGGTGTGGCCCAGGTGTCTGCTTGACCTGGGAGTAGCCACTGGAGCCATGAAACATTGGCTTAGTAGATGGCTAATTCATTTTGTTATCATTAATAAAAATAATTTATTCACAGTATAGGAGTCTGAGCCTCCCGTATTTTCTTTACATTTGTTTTTAACAGCGCCATAGAGGCAGACTCCTCTGCATTATCTTATATCGATTGTCTGAAAACTTAAGGGAAAAGGGCATCCAGGTCCCCCCCCCACCACAGAATGTGGTGGGATCAGAACATTTTCCTGGTTCACAGGCTCGTGCTCTAATGTGCTGCATGACAAAGAGAGGGGCATCCCTGTTAGTAAGGGATGCATGGAAGCTGAACCAAAAGTGTCTTTACAACATTGTAGAGTACACTCAAATCCTTGAGATTGTTTAAGTTCTTCCGGGTCTTACAGTTGAGACTCTGCTTTTTGAAGCATCAAGGGATACTGATGCTGACTCACTGTGATCAGTCTTTCATGCGTTTTGTGCATTTGTTTGTTTTCTGTTATTATGCAGTAGAAACTCAGCCAGACCCACTAAATTCATTCCAAACATGCTGTGTAATTAAGGAGCCCCTGCCTCATCACCTGGATTTAATATAAGATCCCTGAACAGATGATATTAATTACACTCTTCTCCAGAGGAAGTACATGCACAGAAACTGAGAGGTTATGCAGTGCAAAAAGAAAAGGATTTAAATAGTGTTCCCAAATCCCAAAACAGTCAAAAGGAGTCTTCGTACAGCAAAGGCTCACGGGCATAGCTCCCTGGTTGGAACAGGACGCAGATTCACAGACTGCAGGGTCTTTCTGTAGTGACACAGGATACTGTCAGTACTGTACAAAGGCTCCTTTTGACTGGAATTTGGGAACAATATTTAAATCCCTTCCTTTTTCCATTGCAATTAAGCTCTCAGTTTCTGTGCATGTACTTCCTCCGGAGAAGAGTGTAATAAGTACCATCTAGTCAGGGATCTTGTATTAAATCCTGGTGAGGAGACACAGATTCCTAAATTATACAGTTTGTCTGGGGTAACACCCCAAAATCATAAAAGACAGACCTCTGTGAGTCAGCCCTAGCCCAGTCCAGTGCTAGGGTTCTAGGAAGAACATGAACAGGAACCATACGTGGGTCACATTTAACATCCCAGGAATTTCAAGGCAGATAATTTCATACAGTATGCACTTAGATAAATTTTAGCTTATTCTGTTTATAAAAGACAAAATAAAGATCAAGCCCAAAACTTTATTGGGGAAGGGAGGGAAGGACGAAGTGCAGAAAGCACCAAGCTGAGCACGTCCTGCCATTCTTGCACACTGATTTCTTGATTTTTCAGCATTAAAGCTTCCAATAACCAGATAGCATTTTGCTAAATCATTTCTGTATTGACCTATAAATAACACAGTTGAAGTAAAAAACTTGAAACTGCAGTTCCACAGGCTGCAGATTAATTTTCAGTAAAATGTTTTAAAGTTTGGCTACTAGCTCTGTCATTTGGGTTTGGCTACTAGCTCTGTCATTTGGCTAAAATGTTCACGTGGCAGTTGATCAGAATGCTAAATGTTTTTAGACTTCTTGCTTAACCATCATTTTTTAATGTTTAAAAAGTTCACTGCTTGAGCCAATATATCATAAATCTGCTGTCAAATTGTTCCTGCTCTTCTTACTATGACACCAGAGACAACACATGAAACATATTTTTTCATAATTTGAGGGTGAAAGAAAGGAACATTTGCCTGCTGCTGTGATGGCAATAGACCTTTCTCCTGAACAGATAAATGCTGTCATTGGGACAAAACCACACAGCTGCTCCATAATAGCAACCTTAAATTGCACCATGCTACTACTACCAGAGTTTGCAATCTTGAAAACATGTAGTGCTAACTGAACTCAAAATACGTTGCTGGGAAACTAAATTTGTTAAGTCATAAATTGTGTCAGTGGTAAGCACACAGGCTGAATATTCTTGGAAAATACAGTACTTTACTCCATGGTGCATGGAGACCATGGAAACTTTGAAAGAAACATCTTTAAAAAATTGTTTTTCTGGATTATCCAATGACCTAGGGCATAGGACCGAGGATCTATTCTCAGGTCTGGGTCCTAGCAAGGCAGTGAGAGGATGAGACATGCTTTCCTTTTGGGAAACACTTCTGATTCAGGAAGGTAGGGCCACGGATGTTGTTACTTCACAACCACCTGGCAAAAAAGGGTACTGTATTATAAAATAGCAATATTTGCATCTTCGTCTAAACCCAAGACTTACCACCACCATGTTTTAAATGCTTTAGACTGGTCACAACCTGAGCTCAAAGCTCAGTGAAATTCAGCCAATTCTGCATCTAATGAGCAACAACTGACCTCTTTTAAAAATGATTCCTAAGTCCCGACAGTTTGCTTACCTACAAAGGACTTTACCAATCCTTGTTTCACAGTTTTGCTCTGTATGCTTTTTGTAGGGAATGGGCCATAAATACGTGTGCCGAGGAGCTGGTTGCTGGTTCCCTTCCCCTTCCTTGTCCACTTTGGCTACAGCTTCACCCCATGTCACCCCATGCTGCCCCCATGCTCCAACGTTATGTGATGTAACAGTTTGTAGAGTGTGGGGGCACACTCTGTTGATAGCAATGGGAGTGTGGTTTCCAGGCCTTTTTTGTTTTCATACTGCAGCAGTCCACTGGGTTATAAATCAATACCACTCTTCCAATAACAGGAGCCTTATTAGTTGAGCTAAAAATCAAAGGTTACAATCTGAACAGTAAATTACAATAGCGCTTTTAGTAATTATTTATGTAAGCCCTGAATTAGGGAACTCTGTAGTAATTATTCAACAAAGCTGCTATAGAATCTGTGTAAATGATTGCAGGATGACGGGCACTTGGAAAGGCTTTACAAACAAAACATTTCTGGGGTGGTCAAGGTTGATTGTAAAACATCTGCATTCTTTACAGGTGTTTGCATAAAGACTGCAACATGTTTGTGCCTACAAAGAAAGAAAACAACTAATACTGACTGTTATTCTTTACTTTTTCACTCGCAATAATGTGAGGTATAAGTTATGCTCAGCATATGAGACGGTATGAAGCACACTGGCTAAAAGCTGACAAAATCAGAAGAGCAGTTCTGTTTTCAGCAAAGGTGGGTAATTTGAGAGGCAGCACACTTTGGTGACTAGGAATTTTAAGGTGGCACTGTCTAAATTGCAATGTATTTAATTAAAAGCATGATTTGATGTGTTTCTGTTACCACGATAGAGACAGTCATTAAAAGATGGCAATTTGCTATGAGCTGAATGTTAAAAGACTATTGAAGAAGTTTGGATGTAAAAATAGAAAACTGATTTCATTAAGATATTGTGGCCCAGATATTCAAAAGGGTTGCGCCATGTGCAATAGGGTTGCGCCTACGCAAGTCCGAACTTGCTCCATTCTGCGATATTCAGCAGGAGGCAGGAGGCAGTTGTGCCACTGAAAACAGGCTGAGCAACAGCACAATGCAAATGAATGCATGCTGAACTGGAGGGGGAGGAACCATGCATAAACTGCACAGCCCAATATTCAGCCAGGCTGTGCAGAGTTGTGCAGGCGCAACCTAACCTGCGCCTGCACAACTTTGAGCCAAAAAAAAAGGCTTAAGTTGAGGCCACCCACAGGTGAGCAGCTGCATTGCAGGGTGCAACACAGCAGCTGCCACCTGTGGCTGACCCAACCCTCCTGTGCCCCCCTGCAGCCCGATGGCCAGCGGCGACTGTAAATCCCCACCACCACCTCACTGGCCCGATCAAGGCATAGTTTAATCCCCACCAGCCCGATCGCGGGCAGCAATGTGACTTCCCCAGGCGTATCATTGGTGGTCAGTGGACGTAAATCCCGATCGCGGGCGGTAGTGGTTAAAACAAACCCCCTCCCGAATACATCCCTGGTGGTCCAGTGGCAAATCTCAATCGCGGGATGTAAAGTTGGACAAACCTCCCCGAACATAGCTCTGGTGGCTGGTGTCCCCACCCCACCCACCCATGAAGCCCCACCACCTGCTCCCCGGTAGCCGGCGGGCGGCAGCATCCCACCCGCCTGCCGCCCGCCCGCCCGCCGACTGACTGCCGGTGGGGCTGCGCCATTGGGCAGAGCAAGAGCCATCGGGCGTGCAGTCACATTGTACAAGACAGTCCAGTTTTGTGAATGAATGAATGTATTCATTCACAAATCTGACTGTCATGTATGGTATGCTGCATGCCCATTGGCTCTTGCTCTGCACCATCGGGCGGCAGCCCTACTGGGCTGTCAGTTGGCGGGTGGCGGGTGGCAGGCAGGTGGGGATGCTGCCGCCACCGCCGTCAGGGGGAGCGGGTGGTGGGGCTTCGTGGGTGGGTGGGGGTGGGGACACTAGCCACCAGGGCTATGTTCGGGGGAGTTTGTTCAACTTTACATCCCGCGATCGGGATTTGCCACTGACCACCAGGGATGTATTCGGAGGGGGTTGTTTTAACCACTACCGCCCGCATCGGCTTTTCGGTCCACTGGACCACCAGGGATGTGTTGGGGGTGTTTTCTTAATACCATCCCGCGATCGGGATTTATGGTCCACTGGACCACCAGGGATATGCTGGGGAGCCACATTGCTGCCCACCATCAGGCTGGTGGGGGATTAAACTATGCCCGCGATCGGGCCAGTGGGGGTGGTGATGGGGATTCTACACTGTTTTGCTCGCGATCAGGCTGCAGAGATGGGTCCTGATGGCTGCTACCTGGCAGGCACCAGGCGCAAATCCTCGGGGATCGGCACACTCAGCATGCTATTGAGCATGCAAAGAACTATAATCAGATGCAAATGCCCCCCGTGCCTTGCATGAATTATGGCCCCATTTGCATGTCACCTTTTGAATATGGGGATTTTGCGCATGGTGCAATGGTACTTGCGCCACCGCAAGTTGAATGCTCCACTCTGACAACTTGCGGTGGTGCAAGTTCCACTGCGCCATGCACAGTGGCTGTGGCCGGGGGGGGGTGATATTCAAAGGAGTTGCTCAAGGGCGCAACTCCTTTGAATATTGCTCTGGACACACCCCTGCGCAACAATTTTGTGCAGTGCAAGGGCTTGCTCCACAAAATAGCGTAGTTTGAATATCTGGCCCTGTATGTTTATGATTCTGTACTTAAACATATATTTTAATATATCTAGTGTCCCCAAGGAAGCCATTCAGGCAAAACATTGGGGAGTGGAATAAAAATAAATATCTATATATATTTCTTTGAAAACGAATGTGTTGTGTTAACTTTGGGTTCAGAGTGGCTCAATCTGGGAGTGAGGAATTTATCTACATGAATGTCACTTACTTGTCTGTGCAGACCTTTGCTACTTGTAACCTGAGCTGATCCTGAAAGTGTACAGGAGCAAGAAATACTGCCTGCCTCTGTTAGACATTTTACTAGAGGACTTGTTCCTCCAGAATCCACACATCATGAACCAGAATCTGGTGCAGAACAGCACACCAACCCAGACAGCTAGCATACTTTATCAGTATTCACTCCCGGATGGAATACAGTGTGGATCCCTTCATAAGATTTCTATTAACTTCTCACCAGGCAAGGAAATGATGAACTGCTGGGGGAGTCCACATGGGAGTCCGTTATTGCTCCAATGCGGAGACCACAATGATAAAAGATGGGATTAGAGTGGCCTTGTGGAGGAGAGTATATGGCTCTCACAGCAAAGACTGTGGTGAAGAAGCACCTGCTAGAGAGCTGTTGGCTGTGAAACACCACATCACCCAGGAAGGGTAAGTTAATAAGAGGCAGAAGCCTGGACTGGGGATCCTCTGGCAAGTCATCCAGCAGTGATGACAGCCAGTCACAGAGTGCCCTGGAGACCAGAAAAGAGACATGCATAACCCTAATATTAGACCCTGTTGTCAGAAATGCATACCAGAAGGCTGCATCTGCTTTCTTATCATGCCTGTTAGAGCAGATGTTCCCTTGAAAGGGATGGTGGTAGCAACCGAAGTGTCCACGTTCGGTGGGATCTCTCACTTTTTCAGTCTTTTCTCCTAAAAGGGATAGCAATTCACCCCTGATTTTGCAACTCGCTTTTTTGTCATTATCTAACCATTCCTGGTTGACAATCAGATCACAATACTGAAAACTTGGGGAAATATTTAGAGGCCTCTCCTGAAGCTGACATTATGGGGTTAACAGGTAGTGGGGCCATGGATTGAATCTGCAAGAGCTTTCGCATCCTGCACGTTTTGGCTACCAGAAATTATGTTGCGTGAGAAGCACACAAGAGTGGAAAGGAGGATAACTGGGATCGTCAGACTACTTACTCTCGTCTTCAGAGGTAGAGTGTTCGCCATCGTCTGGTGGCTCAGCAGGGTTTGCTGCAATGAGACATTCCTTATCAGTAGACATATTTATGCTTTTTTGACTATCAGAGTTGTCAAGAATGTCAGGGTCTACATGCAAATCAACTGGAACATTTTTGTTATACTCTACTACATCTGCAAGTGCCTGTTGGTGACCTCCTTGTCCTGAAGGATCTGCCTTCAGTGTCTTTGCAGGAGGAGCCTGTGGTTCTTCAGTACTGAAAATATTGTTCAGAGTTTTTAGCAGGTACTGGTGTAACTCAAATTCACCTCTGTTCCTTTGATTGTCAGATGTACCGTCCTCAGCAACAACAGAGGTCTGGGTCTTGGGGGCCGAAAAAGCTATGTTTGCTTGACTAGTGTAAAATGGCCAAAATGTGTCATATGGAGAAAATGTCATTGTCCTGTTGCAGACCATGCACTCTGTAAAAGAATATGGTCTGCAGGATGCCACTGTGCAGAGTCCAAACTGGAATCCCCTCAATAGTAAATAAAAAAATCTGTTTCTATTTTTCCTGTTTCTAAAATCTTGACAGATACTGGGATGGAGAACTCACTCTGACTGATAAAGCGGGAGTTACCTTGTTGACCAGTGCTGGGTCCCCTCTCCCAAGCTTAGACGAGAGAATGAGAATGAGAAAGGATCAGAAGAAAAAAGTGTCTAAAGGCATTTGATTATCTGCCACCCTGCCAAACAGACTTTTGGATGGGTGGAGCATGTTTGCGCATGCATGGTTGCATGATGACATCACACAACAAAAGCTGAGCACACACTGGAGCACATGCATCACAGGGTGAGAGCATGCACACAGTCTTGAATAGATTAGAACAAACATCGATGCATTCATGTAGGTTTGTACTCAGCCATTGGGATAAGATTGAAATCAGTGCTCATGGGAACAAGGGCTGAGGAGAGCCCAAGGCACAAAGCACCAATACAAAAGCTATGAACAAACAAGTTAAAAACCCTTAGAAACACATATACAGCCATAGAATAGGTAAACACAGCAAGAAGAATAAAGCAATCGGCAACATGGGGAAGGGGGGGGGCTAGCACAAAAAATTCAACATACCTGAAGCACCAGGCATGGAAGGCTTACCAAGTATGGCAAATGATTACTTTGAAAATACACCCTTAATCAAGTCACAGATATACTGGCAATGGTAACTCACCCAGGCCTTCTCAGAAGCTGTAAATGTGGGGGAAAAAAACAGACTTGCAAATTTAAAGGGACACTGCTCTATTTTTCTAAATGCTTAACATGGTGCATCGTGCCATCTATATGTAGTGTAATGGCATATATGGTGAAGGAGTGCCATAATGATAATGGAAAAGCAGTATTTTTATAAAAAAAATTGAACATCCTGACCGTAACTCACACTGTCCGCTCCTCCTGCATGTCCCCAAGCCAGAACTCATTCATGATCGAATTTGACTTTTTTTTCAAGGCATACCATTTCAATGGCAAGAAACAAACTAGAATGTGCACTGAGCTGGATAAAGTAAATTACTTTTTCAAATAAGCACTATATGATTAGATAACTGGACTTTGAAAACGAATCCCATGACTCCAGGTATGCGTATCAACACTTGATGTTGATGCTCATGCCCAGAGTCATGGCTTTATGTTAGTTTTCTTATCATATAGCACTCATTTTAAAAAGTAATTTAATTTGTTCAGCTCATTGCATAGTCTGGTTTATTTTTTGGCATTAAAATGATACTTCCTGAAAAATTCGAACTCGCTCATGAATGAGTTTGGCTTGGGGATATGCAGGAGGAGCAGACCAAGTGATTCACAGTCAGGCTGCTCAGTATTCTTCTTTTATAAAAATTCTGCTTTTCCGTTATCATTATGGGGGCTCCTTCACCATATATGCCATCAGCGTACATTTAGATGGCAAGAGGCATCATTTTTAGTATTAAAAAAATAGCAAAAGCTGAGAGCATCCCATTAAACGTCTTTAAAATAGACAAGATTGAATTTAAAGAAGCCAGCTATAAAAACAAACAGCCCTTCTGCTAGAGTTACGAGACAGCGAGAGAGAGAGACGATAGATTTACAAAGATTACAAGTCAGATGAGGAGCTCAAGGCTGTTGCAATGACTATAAAGGCTGCCCTGCAAAATATTTTGTGGGGCCCTACCCTCCACCAATAAGGGTAACATAACCAATAGCCCATATGAAAATATTTACAGGGCAGGTTCTTTTATATCGATCCCACTGAGCAGCCACTTTTGTCCATGCAGCCCCCTTTCCCCCTGCTGCACCATGGTTCAGGACTGAGCAACGGAATTTGTCTCTGCTCCTCCTGGAGACACCAGTACCAAAATCGGACTTGTTGAGTAATGAGGCCCTATCACTTCTTTATTCTGCGCTCCCTCCCCACCCCATGAAACTGGATTTGTAATCTGTAGCAAGGCTCCACTGCTGCTACTGCTGCCGGCCCCCATTTCAAATGAATAAGCAATGTTCAATGAAAGTTGTAAGTTAGTCTGGCTATAAAAGATTTTTTTTAATGCTGACCTCTAAAGCATTCTGCCTCCCGGAGTGGCAGTGCGGGCCATAGTGTAATCTCGTCTCTTGCACCCTCATCAGGACCACAGAGGAGCTCCTGAAATCTGTTGCTGCCCCTAGTTCACTGATACAGAAGGCTGGCTAAGGAACACTCACTGCACCAACATTCCGTGCTGCTAGGCACAGCTTTTAAAGCTATAGCTATATCAGCTGAGATTAGCAGTCTTAAGAAACACTGGTTTCCCTTGCTTACTATGGCTTTCAAAACAAGCATTTGTAAATGCCAAATGTTTGCTTGCTGGCATTGGCAGTGGTAGTGTAGAAGTTACAGAGCTGCATAATAGGAATGGCAATGAAGTATTGAACTGAAGCCAACCCCACCACCACCCTGCAGAGAGTGACAGGCATTGGGGTGTGCCTTTGGGTCATCAGGCATAACGGCCATGCCATTTCACCACACCCCACCTTGCAGACACTGACAAGTGTCACGGTGTTCCTTGGGGTCTTTGGCCCTTGTGCGCACCCCATTCCAATAGGAAATACGTTGAGATGGGTGCGGTATAGGAGAATAGGGTGAACTTTGGGGCCGAAGAGTCCAAGGCATACCTCGATGCATCTCACTGGCTGCAGGGTGTGGAATGGTATGAGCATTACAGGCAAAAATCCCAAGTCACACCCTGATGCCTGTCATTCTCTACAGGGTTGGCGTTATGGTTGGAAACCCTAATACCTCAGGCATTCATTGGTATTTTCACTCCAAATTTTCAACATGGTTTTTTTGTGACCCCACCTCATGAACAGGGGGAATATCAGTTTGGTAGCCGAAAGCTGCTTATGCAGAGTGACTACGGCATTTAGCACCACAGGTGCAAAAACAATCCGAACAGGATGGAAAAAATGACAGCTGTACTGTTCTTGGGGAGATGTAAAAAATGGCAATGTTGCAAATCTGCAGTAAAAATATAAAAAAAACTGGTGAAGTGATGAGCGTACATAGAAACTGTGCAACACACACCTGTAATATAATTAGGTTGGGGATTTTTTACAGCAGATTGTCAACTCAGGCATTTTGGTGCCTCTGATCATGAACAGTGTCACTGTGATTTTCTTTACCTGTCCCGAACAATGATTTCCCACAGCGACCACGCATCTCTGCACTGAAAGTGTGAAAACACACTTTGGCCATGTTGTGAAAAATGACAGCTGTACTGTTCATAAGGAAGTGTGGAAAAATGACACTGGCGAAAATCTGGACTGAAAATATTACAAAGTCATGAACTTACGAAGGTGCGTGGAAACTGTGCAATGCTCACTCGTAACACAGTCATTTTATGGGCTTTTGTCACCAAATTTTCAACATAGCCATTTTAAGACCTCTGCTCATGAACAGTGTAACTGTGATTTTCTTAATCTGTCCCAAACATTGCTTTCGACACCAACAGCACATATTAAGCTACATGTCTGAAAACACATTTGGGTGACATATAAAATAACAGCTGTACTGTTCATAAGGAAGTGTAATAAAATGGCAGTGTTGAAAATCTGGATGAAAATATTAAATTGCAAACTTACGAGCATGCATAGGAACTCTGCATAGCAACATTCATAAAACAGTCATTTTAGAATTTTTCACCAAAGTTTCAACATAGCCATTTTAAGATCTCTGCTCATGAACAATGTCACTGTGATTTTCTTAATGTGTCCCATACATTGATTTCGCTTGTTGACTGCACCGTTGTGCGCTACATGGGTGGAAACACATTTTGGGCAAGATGTGAAAAATGACAGCTGTACTGCTCATAAGGAGGTGTGGTAAAATGGCAATGTTGAAAATCTGGAGTGAAAATATTGAAAATTCGCGAACTTACGAGTGTGCGTAGGAACTGCGCAACGCACGCTCGTAAAACAGTAATTTTTTGGAATTTTTTCACCAAATTTTCAACATAGCCATTTAAGACCTCTGCTCATGAACAGTGTCACTGTGATTTTCCTAATTTGTCCCGTACATTGATTTCGCACATCGACTGCGCACTATGCGCTACATGGTGAGAACACATTGTGGGTGAGATGTGAAAAATGACAGCTGTACTACTCATAAGAAGGTGTGGTAAAGTGGCAATGTTGAAAATCTGGAGTGAAAATATTGAAAATTCGCGAACTTACGAGCGTGCGTAGGAACTGCACAATGCACACTCAAAAAAGTCATTTTAGAATTTTTTCACCAAATTTTCAACATAGCCATTTTAAGACCCCTGCTCATGAACAGTGTCACTGTGATTTTCTTAATTTGTCCTGTACATTGATTTGCTTTACTCGACGCGCCATTGTGCACTACATGGCGGAAACCGTTTTGGGTGAGATGTGAAAATGACAGCTGTACTACTCATAAGAAGGTGTGGTAAAATGGTAATGTTGAAATTCTGGAGTGAAAATATTGAAAATTCGTGAACGTATGAGCGTGCGTAGGAACTGCGCAATGCACGCTCGTAAAACAGTCATTTTTGAATTTTTCCACCAAATTTTCAAAATAGGCTTCTTGAGAGACCACCTTATGAACACTGGCAGTGTTGTTTCGTTAATCGGTCCCAAAAGGTGATTTCGTGCAATGACTGCGAAATCACCCTTCGGGCTTGAATAACGCCATGACAGTGACAGCATTCATGAAAAGGGGACCCAAAAACCCCATGTTGAAAATTTGGTGCAGAAATTCCAAAAAATGGTTGAGATATGCAACAAAGTTGAAAAAACCCAATCTATCCCATTATACAGCTTACCGGCATTTCCTCAGTTCGCGGTCAGCTTTGAAGAGTGCAGGCGTGTTCCTGGTGGACCGAATATCGTTGCGCCGAGGTCAGAGGTAAGTATGGAGTGAGGGGTGTGAGGAGGCAGGGGTGTGCAGTGGGTGGAGTGCGGGTTGTGGGGGGCAGGGAGACTGTGTGGGACCATTTTCTTTACAGGTTTTTTTATAAATGACGATGCAGGACGTTTGCCACGCTGGGTGGGCTCCCAGCTTGGCACAAGAATGGATGGGGGTGGAGCCGATGGGGATTGGGCACCCCTGTCGGCCATATAAACTTTTGCCACGCTGGGGTGGGCTCCCAGCATGGCACCCTGTACTCGGGAAGGACAGTGAGCCGACGGGGATTTGGCACCCCATCGGCTATACCATGAGTTGCTATGCTGGGTGGGCACCAGCGGGTGTGTGGAAGGCTTTGGGAGAGCACAGCACAGCCGATGGGGATTAGGCACCCCGTCGGCTATCCATTGTGTGATGGGGGGCAGCCGCGGTATGCATGCGATGTGTTTGTGTGTGTGTGTGTGTGTGTGTGTGTGTGTGTTTGTGTAGGGGAGTTTCGCGATGAGCAGGCGATATCTGATTGCTGCTCACTGAAGCATAGCTCCCCTTTCAACTATCATCCACTGCATTTGGAGCTGTCATGAACAGCTCCAGCATACGATGGAGGACAGTGCTGCCTGCCAACACACTGACTGAATTGGAAGAGGGGGTGACACACCTCCGAAAACTCAGATGATGGCACTATGTTTCTTGCACATGCATGCAAGCAAACATAAAAATGAGTCTTAAAAATTGGAAGAACATGAATGAAATTACTTATGCTGAATGGTATGCTTTTATGTTGAATTCACTATATTTGGAAAAGATATCTGCAAGTGTGGAGAACAAATGGAAGTGTTTAACGCTGAAGGAGTGGGACTGTTTGGATTACTCCTAAATAATAAAACCTAAGGATTGCATTGGATCTCAGAGAACACCATCCTGCCCTAATAATTACTGACTAGACATGATTGCACACGGATAACCATGGTGTGATCTGCCATTATAACCAGCTAGTTATAACACCAAACGCGAGACAGCTAACAGTTGTCACTCAACATACGGCACCATGACCATGCTGTTTAAAACCACCATTTGTTACTTGACTCACCTGAAGATTCTTGGGGCCACAGCTGCATGAGTGGTCCTCTGATCCAGGACCCAGGGTTGTGCTTCAGGACCAGGACAGAAAGGGATGCGTTATTTGATGCTCAGCAACTCCTTGACTCCAGGGCAGGCAATGGGGTCAGCAGCAGAGGACAATCTGGCAGCACCAGAGTGTCAGCCAGCTGAAGTTCTGAGTGCACTCAGTCAATGCATCCACTGCATTACTGGGTCCTGAACTTCAGGGCAGCCAGCACAGTTAGGATATAACTTTGAGGAGTACCACTGTGATAAAGTCAGTAATTATAAAAACAGTGTATGCATATGGGTGTGTAATGCGTTTTTACACATACCTCCAGTGTATGATACCTATATTAACTCCTTGAGCTTCACTCTTGGACTTTATGAGGCATTCTACACCTCAGAAGTGTAAAACTCATTACACACCCCCTACATTATTCCCTATGGCCCCTGTGCAGGAATACCCATGCGTAGGCATTCCTACATCTGAGTGCAATGCAAGGGTGATCTGCACACCCCCTGGTGGCATTCACTACAGGAATACTAGCACCTTGTGCAACGGATCCCTCAGTTGGCTGTGAGGTACCGTGCTGGGGCGGGACAAGGCCATGCCGGGTGGGGTTCCAAAGCTACATGTATGCATGACTGCTGTTGTGTGCTATGCCGGTGTGGGAAATCTGCTTGAGTGGGGACCCTACGACAAGTTCTTATGCACCCCCCCTACAGGTTAACGATGGGACGCTGCGGCACCGGGATCCCCCCCTCACACATCAGCACCTTCACTCCCTGCTCCCTGGGAGGGCCTGGGGTGTCTGTTCAGGCAAACACCCATTTTTTTGTACCCAGTAGGGCTGTGCACCATCCCAGGACCCCATGCATGAGTACAGCAGGGGATCCACTCCGGGACCTGGGACAGGCATCTGATTGGATGCCCACCCATGTGGCCATGTTCCTCACCCATGCTGCTGTGCACCTGGGAGGGCAAGGCCACAGACAGACAGCTGTCAATAGTGAATGCCAACCAGTGCATACCTGCCAGTGGATGTGGAGCTGCACGGGTCAGGTACAGGTGGGTTGCACGTACCTGCACCTGGGTCGTGCATAGACCCCTATGTCAGTTTTCGTATGTATGCAATAAGACATGCCAGAGTATGTAATTATGGGGGGATAGTTGCACAGCTCAAGGGAAGCGCCCTGTGCCTTTAAACATCCGAGTGCAAAGTGCAATTATTCACCATAATTACAAATCGCTGAAGTGTCTGATTGCACCTGTAACATGCCTCCCCTACTTAAAAATGTAAAACCAAAAAGGAGATTATGGTTCTAAGCTTGAAAATACAGTTTGAAACTGTTTGCCCATGTGGAACAAAAAAACATTCCTTGCAGGATAGTAGTTTCAGAACAACATGAGACTGAACAGTGTCACCATACAGTAGCTGTTCAGGAAGGGAACACTAATATTTTATTATTGAGTTTTCTTTGAATGTTTCTTTTTTTTTTAGGCTTTGGTACCATTTTATTTTGGCACTGGGGGTGTTCTCTTTAGTGGGCTCATAATGTCCGAGGCTGGATAGCAGTTTCGGAGCAAGCAGTTTCAGAGCAGCATGAGACACAGTAGCGTGAGAGATTGACGTTAGGGATAGCACCGCAGCTTTAAAACTGCACATGACACTTGCTGACTCTGTTTTGTTTTGTGACAGTAGGAATAGCGTGTTTAAGTCTGGAGGTTTTACAGTGCCTTGGTTTGTAGTTAGAAACAAAACTGCCGAAGTAGGGCAGTAATGGTCTTGTACTATCATTGCTGACACTCGGTTACAGTGTGAGACGAGCGTTAATATTAGTTCTTTTTTTAACTTATATTTTTATTGCATTTTTCAACAAGCTAAATACAAGCTGTTACATCTGAAATAATTACAAAAAGTGTGACTCACAGAAATAATATACAGTAGTCTCATGTTTATCATGGTAAGAGGCCTACCTGACTTCAGATTTAGTTACATCACTTTGGGGGTATCTCTTATAAAACAGTACCTTGAGAAAACTAATGTAGAGCCAAGTATGCCAAGAACAAAGTTATTATGATGATATTGAAAAGTACTCAACCTTCCCATCTCTGTGGGGTTATTGTTCTTTAAGCTTATAACTTGTAAGGATGTAGGGACCTGGGGAAATAAGCTTTTAAACTACTGTATCAGCTTATTAAAAAACAAACTTCTCTTATAAAAGTATTGGAGCATCCAGTGCTCCCATTAATGAAAGACTGCTTCAGAAATATGTAAAACTAGAAGGAGTATTAAACTGAGATCTGCTTAAAGGGTACCTAAACAAGCAGTTTTTTAAAACTGCAAACTCCAAAATCTGACTTCATAGAGAGGTAAAGTAAAGACTGCTGTTTACATTTTTGCTAAAACTGCATTTATGTAAATAACATAAATGCAGTTCCATAGCTTTTTAAAAATGTAAACATCAGCCTTTCACTTTCAAAAAACAGCCTTGGTGTCTCCCTAAGATGTCTGCCAAATGTGTGAAGTGATGAGTCATGATGACATCATCAGAGCCAGAGACAGAGACCCACATATATTTCTATAGTGATAACTGGTTCTTCTTTCCTACTTTGTTTTGAATTGTTGCACCAGAATGATCAACACCATGCATTAACTCATGGATTATTTTGATCAGTACACATGTTAGGCTATGATGTTGTTCATTTTGTTTACTTAAACTTGCTGTAAATATTTCACAATCCAGCTGACCTTTTCTTTGGCAAACCACAGTACAGTACAACACTTCAAAATACCTGAAGATCTAGCGGTTATGTGATGCCCTGAATTTTGTTTTTTTGTTAACCAGGAGGAACACACTAAGCTGAAAGCGTGTTTACAGGTGTGGCCTGGGAGCACAAGGATGTTTAGTGAGTTGGTCAGGGTCACAGAGCAAAGTGCTGGTCTGGTTCAATTCCAAAGCTCTTGCTCTCCTGTTAATCCACAGATAAGGCATTCTTTTTCCATGTGAACCCCCTGCACCTAGCCTGCCTTTTGTTTGAATGCCCCACCATCCATACCCTGTCCTTAGTACTGACTGGGTCCACATATGTGCTTACAGTCTCATGAAGAGAATTATCACACCTCAGATTGTAATCTTGTACTTCAGAGAGTTGTGCACACCTATACCGATATGCATTTCTCAATGTTTGACTTCTGCTCCCACAGTAAACATTGAGTGGCTCACCACCCTTCTGCACAGTGAAGGTAGCATGTACAGTTCCCCTGTTGTGTTTTTTTTCCCTGCCTCATTAACCAACAACTAGGTCTTCCTAGAGGGCCAAGCAATAAGCATCATGACCCACCAGAAAGACTGCTGTCCATGCCCTCATAAGGGCTGCACTTACAATGGATAACAATATTATTAGCAGGAGAGGCATACTAATACCCTAAGCAAATCAACCTGACTTCCAGTGTCTGTCTACTCCTTTACCTGTGATCTGCAGAATCCTGCGGGACAGTTCCCAGCAAATCTTCTCCAATAGTTTTCTGTGCTCTTCTCCACAATGCAAGTTGGCTGGCTACCACCCTTCCAAATCTTAAATGAGCTATGCACGACTCCCTCAATACTGTCCTAAAAAACATCAACATCCACCCCACCCGAGGGTAATCTCCTTACACTGAATTCAGGTAACAGTTTAGGTGCAGCCCTGTCACTCTGAGTATTTGTCATTGTTGGCTACTCTCATCCACAGTCAGGTAGTGATCACGATGCTGGCAGCCCCACATTTCAGATCTCACAGTGATCTGCTCAGCGTCCTCCTTCATGTCTACAGCTAACCTGAATATAGCTGTACCCTGCTGGAATGGCCTCTTCAGTCCCTCTCTGGCATTCATTCTTCTCACCTGCTCCCCACACCAAAAACTGGTGAGTTCACTACCCTTCCGCATCATGAATGTGGTTAGTCAGTCTCCCATGTTATTTTTGCATATTAATAATAAACACGATCTTCTGTTAAGCCAAGCTGATAGCAGCATGGTACAAGTGGAAAAATAGGCTTTCCTACCCATATAAGATCTAAGCCACCTATGATTAGGCACTATTAAATGACGTGCTTAATGATGTGCACACCCATCATTTAATAGTGCCTAATTGAAGGTAGCCTAGATCTTTTAAGGTTAGGAAAGCCCATCATTCCCCTTGTTCTCTGCTGCCATCAGCATGACTTACTGGAAAGATATGTTTATATCTGAGATGTCAAAAAAGAAAAAAGGGGACTGTACTACTTGCATTCATGATGCAGAAGGGTGATGAGCGCACCAGTTTTTGGTATGAGGAGGAGTAGTGAAGAATGAATACCAGAGGGGGACTGAGAAGGCCACTCTTGCAAGGTTCTGCTATATTCAGGGAAGGGGGAAGACAGAAGGAGAGAAATATGAGCAGATTACTGTGAGAAATAAGATGTGGGGCTGCCAGCACCATGATCACTACCTGACCCCGTTGTCATGGCAAACATTCCCCTTTCCATAAAACCAGTTCACACAATTGTCCAAGGCTGTGTGGGGATATTAATGTGTGAATTGGTTGTCACTACACATTCAGTCACTTCACTACCAGTCTAGTATTGCTTGTAAAGCACTTTGGGATACAGTGTGTATGAAAACCACTATATAAATGCTGATTCTTCTTCTTCTTATTATTTCCCGTGGAAAAAGAAGACAAGACAAGTATATATTTGATTTCTGAGAAAGTATGAACTCTAACATTGGACTGCATAAGAACTTTGCTACAGAAAAGTGGTGGATCTAGGGGGTGGGGAAGGATGTGGCTGCAACCCCCCCCCACACACACACACATTGTAACATACTTGCTTGCTGCTGCTGCTGCATTTCACTTTGTTGAAGAAGTCTGATTTATTGATTGTACAAATGTTTACATTCAAACTATGGATTACATTTGTAGGTTCTGTCAAAAACATACTAGAAAAGAATAATAGCAGAAAATATTAAGGTTTAATAAAAATGTTAAAAAGTGCATATTAAGCGTGCACACCACCCCAGCACCCCCTTTGTAGCATCCTGGATCTGCCATAACCACTAGACCACCAGGTTATTCAAGATTTGTACTGCACTGTGGTTTGCCACAGAGAAAGTCCGTTGGATTAAAACACAATTCCAGCATGTTAAACGTCTTTTGGATGAGATTTTAAACTGAGGTCCCATCTGCCTGGATTGGTGGTAGTTCAGGTGGATGTTAAAGATCCCATGGCACTTATCGAAAAGAGTAGGGGAATTTCCCCGGTGTCCTGGCCAAATTTCCCTCATTCACTAAAAATACCACCAACAGCTTAATCTGGTTCAAGGTCAGTTGGCATTCATCTGTACCCCCTCCCCTGGGTTGTGCCTGAAAATAGGCAGGATTTGTCTAGTGCACTTACCCGGTCAACAAAAACTAAAAAACATAATGAACAGAACCATAGCCTAACACATGTATTATAAAAAATAATACACATGGGTTCGACCATTTGGGTGAAACAATTCTATACAAAGGGGAAAAAATAACTAGTTAGCACTATAGAGAGCCATATATCTCTCTGACTTTGGCTCCAGTGATGTCATCACATAACACATTTGGTGGCCATTTTAGGAAGCAGGTAAGACAGTTTTTTTTTTAAATTGAAAGGCTGATTTTACAATTTTCAAATGCTCTGGAACCACATTTAGGTAAATTATATAAATCTAATTTTAGCATTAATGAATACAGCAGCCTTTCCTTTAGTCACCAATGGAGTCAGATTTTTGAATAGTTTGTTGTCAAAATGTTGTTTAGGTATCCTTTAAAACCGTTATTGGTCTAAGTTCTTTACTCACCAAATGTCCCAAATTGCCCTGACTCCTCACAGTCACTGAAACGAAGTAGGCTGTGAGCAATACAATCTGTTTTAGCACACTGGCTCGCACAGCCTCCATATTATGGCAGGACTAGGACAGTGGTGTAGTCTCTAATAAGGGAAAGCACCAAGAGAGTCTGATATGATAGGAAGCCATTTTGTTGAACATTCATGTTACCCCAATATATAGATTCCGACTCTCTTGAAGCTAACTGCACATGCTAATAAACAGCAGTAACACAAACCTATGCATTATGACCAACAAGTCATTAAACATTTAACTAGATATAAAAAGTCCCGGAATGCTGTCCATATGTTGCCCTTGCCTCACCTCCGCAGTCTCCATGTCCAATCTCTCAGTTCTCTTCAGATGTGGTGTCCGGGCCATCTTGATGCTTTTCAAACACAACTTGCAGTTTTGCTGCCATTTTGCCAGCTGCCTGAGGATCAGTGTGTATATACACTTTCTCTCCATAGCAAATTGTCAGTTTGGCTGGCATCTTCATAGTGCACTGGATCCCTAAAGCTCTGAGCTGCGATTGGACCCCATCAAATGCCTTGTGTCTGGACCTCGTAGAGTAGCTTTGGTCAGGGAACACCTGCACGGGGTGCCCTTGATGTTCCAGTGTTTCAGCTCTGTGCACTGCTTGCAAGAGTTCATCCCGTTCCCCTGAGTCTGCCAAAATCACAATCACTGTCCTTCGAGGGGGATCATCTCCTAAGTTTCTGTGAGGGGTGAACCACAAACTCTGTAACCTGCGGTCGGTCTGTGAGCCACCTCTGCAAAAACAATTGTAAGTTCATTTCTTCTTTTGCCTCCTCCGGTAAGCCAACAACATGTATATTCATAGCTCTTGTCTGATTCTCCACTTGCTCCAGTCTGTGTCTGAGCAGCACGTTTTCTTTGACCAAGCCTGATGCTGTCATTAAAGCTATATTGGCTATATCTGCAGTTGCTTTTGTCTCCCCTTCAATACCCGTGACTTTGGCTTCCATTACTGTAAATTTAGACATAAGTGACTCTATTTTTAAGTCCATGGCCAGAATCATTTGGAGAAGTGCCACATTGCTAGGCTGTGCTGCACCCTCACTTGAAGCAGATGTTGACAGTTCCTTGTTTCCCGCCTGCTGCAGTTGTTTGGGCAGGTTATCCTTTTGGCTGCCCTTTCGGGTGTTTCTGCCCTTTTCTGCTTATATTGGTATCAAAATGTTCAGTAGCTCTTTTCCTATTCAATAAAGTCTTTTTAAATGTGATTTTTGCAGTAAAAAATTTGGCTTTAGAAGTTTTAGAATTAGTAGCCGACAGAGCTTTCTCGCACAGGTCTTTGCCATTTGGCAGCTGGCCCTGCCCCAATCAGTATTGCAGTTTATCTGAGCAGGCTGTGGGTGACAGGAGTGTAATTATGGCCAGATAATTACACTCTTGAACTTCTCTTTTAGCCAATCAGAATGCTTGGTTGTTTTTACATGTTATAAATGTTATCATGTGCTTTTATCATTAACTTTTCACTATACAGTAGAAGCTGCTTAAAGGGGACAGCTCCGTGGAGAGCTTTTCATCCTTTTTAAGTGATCATCTCGATTATCAGGTGTGGACCTTTTTTTTTTTTCTCTCTTTCTAGCCACCTCCCACTGGCCCCTTCTGCTGGCTCCCCCAGCCCCGTCACCCCGGCATCCACTGGTACTTACCTCCTTCAATGTTATGAGGTGCCAGCTGGCAGGGTGTGGTGCCTGTGAGGGACTGGTATCATCCCACTGGTCGGAGAATTTTCAGCCTGTGTTTTGTTCCCGTCCCCTGAGTATGGAGCCATATGCATGCAATGACACCAATGGCCAAGCCATGCACGCTTCCACACACGGCACACTGGGCGTCTGCTCCATCTCCACCTCCTCACTTTAGAGCCAGTGTGCCAGCCTCCAGCCACCAATAGGGGCCAGGCATGCACTGGTCTCTGGTCCCACCCCTCCCCAGGAGAGGAGAGCTGCCCTTCAGGTGCTCTATCCTCTCCCTCCCCAGCCAACCTCTGGTGACCCGCTCACACTGCGAACACGGGTTGCCAGTGTGGCAAGAGGTAAGGCAGTGATGCCTCCGCCCTCCATGCCACTGGGCCATCTGGGAGTGAACCTTTTTAATAGCAGTACAGTATCAGCAGACACACACACACACACACACACACACAGCACACACAACACACAGTACAAAGATATAACATGAATCAGTGATTTAAAGTTCATTTACAAGTATGTGCTGGTTGTCAGTTTGCATCTTGAATTTTATTCCTTTTATTAGTGTTGTTTTAAAAAAAAAATTTTAAACGTCAGACTTAGCGTTAGGGTGTACAGGGTCTCCAGTCTCTGCCTCCTTTCAGGAGCCGCTGCATGCTGAGAGTGCTAAAAGAAATCAGTAATCTTCCTCTGTTTCGATTCCAGTGCCATCTGTTTAATGAGTTCTCCCTCCAGATCGAACAGTTGTTCCCCATGCTCAATCATATGCTGCAAGCACCAGTTATGAAGCTTCCCAATCTGCTCTTGTGCTTCCTTGTTGGATACTGGCGCAGGTACGGTGTTGTTCACATCTTCCTCCTCCTCTGCTTGGGCCTCTTTCTGGTTTGTGACAGCATCGCAGATGGACTCAACCATCAGCTCTCCCTCTGTCTGCTCATCAGCATCTATGTCCATGAACTGCTCGAACTCCTGAGCAGTAAAGTGAGAGGGTCTGTTTACATCTGACAGGGAGATGTCATCTTCATCCATGGCTGCAACATCAGTAAGCACGCTTACATCCACATTAAATCCAGCCTTTCTAAAACAGTTAGCGATTGTGCTTGCTTTTACAGAGGCTCACGCTTTGCACAGTATGAATATGCACCTATCAAATTTACCCTATGGCGAATATCTGATGCCAAAGCCATGAAACCGCTGTCAATCATGCCAACAATCCATTCTGAAAACAGAGACCTGTAGTGGCCCTTCATGTTTTTTATGACCCCAGTATTGAATGGCTTGATCAAAACTAGTGGTGTTTGGGGGCAAAAACGTACCTTTTAAGTTTGTCAATTTACCTTCCGGTTGTGATGGGTGGGCACTGCAATTGTCGACAAAAGGAAGCACCTTGTGCCCCCACCTTTTCAGCCAGCAGTTCCAGCTGTTTATCCAGTCTATGAAAATTGCAGATGCCATCCAGATGTTAGCCGAGCTAACGTAATTCATTGGCAGTGTTTAAAAATCTTTGGGGAGGCAGCGAGGTCACTTACTTTTGCCGATGACTATCAATGGGAGTTTTTCTGTGCCCAGCATGCTACAGCAGCACAGAAGGGACACATGTTCCTTAGCTTTTTTCCCACCCAGTAGTTCCACATCCTTCTGAATATGCCCCCGGTGAGGGTAACCCCTGTAAAAAACACCAGTTTCATCAGCATTAACCATGTTAACGACGGCATATTTGGTTAAAAGCAAGGGGAGTATGTTCTTAGTCCAGTCTGTAGCAGAGGGCTCATTGGTGCCCATGTGCTCCCCATGCTCCCTCTTACACACAGTATTGTTCCTGCCTTTCCAACAAGATAGCCACCTGTCCTTTGCCTTAAAGTCATCATGTTGAAGATGGGTGGCTACCTCATAGAAACATAGAATTTGATAGCAGTAAGAACTGCTTGCCCACCTAGTCTGCTCATTTTCCCTACCTGTTTCATATACCGCTGATCCTAAATGATTTGCAACTTACCCTCTCTTTCCTATTGCTAGAGTTCTTTTATGTCCGTCTCATGCATTTTTAAATACCCATACTGTTTTTGCCCGTTCCATGGGTCCACCACCCTTTCTGTGAAAAAATACTTTCTCACATTATTGCTAAGTCTACGCCCCCTCTATTTTCATATCATGGCCCCTTGTTCTTGAACATCTTTTTTTGGAAAGATGCTACCCTCTTGTACCTTATTTACACCCTTGAGGTATTTGAAAGTTTCTATTATATCCCCCCCTCTCTCCTCTCCTCCAGGGAATACATATTGAGATCCTCCAGTCTTCCCTCATATGACTTTTGGTGCAGCTCCTGAACCATTTTTGTTACTCTTCTCTGAGCCAGTTCTACTCTGTCTATGTCCTTCTGGAGATCCGGCCTCCAGAACTGGATGCAGTACTCTAGATAAGGTCTAACTAATGTTCTATACAGTGGCATCACCACTTCCTTCCTTTCTTCTGCTGGAGATATCTCTCCCTGTGCACCCCAGCATTCCACTGGCTCTCCTCACAGCCTTCTCACATTGTTTGGTAACCTTTAGATTATCAGATACGATTACTTCCAGGTCCCTTTCTTGTTTGCTGGCTGTCAGTACCTCCACCCCCAATCATGTACTCCTCCACTGCATTTCTGTGCTCCAAGTGCATGACTGGCACTTCTCTGCATTGAATCTTAGCTACCACACCCTTGACCACTCCTCAAGCTTGTATAGGTCACTTCTTATTTTCTCTACCCCCCTGGAGTGTCAGTCCTTTTGCAGATCTTTGTGTCATCTGCAGAGAGACACACCTTCCCTTCCAAGCCCTCTACAATGTCACTTATGAAGATATTAAAGAGGACTGGTCCGAGCACTGATCCCTACGGGACCCCACTGGTCACCCCCCTCTCTTTGAATTGAAGTCCTTTCACCACCATCCTCTGTGCCCATTGCTCAGCCAATTTTGGACCCAGTTTACCACCCTGGGATCCACTCCCAGGCTGCCCAACTTGTTTACTAGCCACCTATGTGGGACGGTGTCGAAGGCCTTGCTGAAATTCAGTTAGGTCACATCCACTGCCCCTCCCTGATCCAACTCCCTAGTCACCCTGTCAAAAAAAATCTATCAGAATTGTTTGACAAGCTCTTCCCGCTGTGAATCCATGCTGCCTCAGATCCTATGCTCCGTTGGATTCAAGATATATCACAAACCTTTCTTTCAGTAGTGATTCCATTAGTTTCCCCACCATGAGGTCAGGCTGTCTGGCCTGCAATTGCCAGCCTCCTCCCTGTTCCCACTTTTGTGGAGAGGGACTACATTTTCCCTCCTCCAGTCCTTTGGTACCACACCTGTTTCCAGCAAACTGTTGAACAGGGCTGTCAGTGGTGCTGCCAGCACCTCCCTGGGTTCTCTTAATATTCTAGGATGTATCCCATCTGGCACCATTGCCTTGTCCACTTTCAGATTAGCGAATTCCTTTTAAGACTCTCTCCTCCTTAAACTGACTAGTGTCCACCTCCCTCCCAGTGGTGCTTTCGTTGCCTAACTTTGGTCCCTCCCCTTCCCCTTCTGTGAATACTGAACAAAAATACTTGTTCAGGATTTCTGCTTTTTCTTGGTCCCCCTCTGCACACTTCCCTCCTTTCCTTTTTAGTTTCACAATCCCACCCTTAGTCTTTTTTCTTTCACTAACATACCTGAAAAATTTCTTGTCCCTTTAGTTATTGTCTGGGCTATTTTTTCTTCTGTTTGCGCCTTTGTGCTCCTGACTGCTTTCCTGCCTCCCTCTGCTTTTCCAGATACAGGTCCCTGTCTTCTTCCCTCTGTGTTTTCTTATACCTCCTGAATGCCACCTTTCTTGCTTTTACCTTCTCGGCCACTTCCTTTGATAACCATAGTGTTTTTTCTTTCTTTTTGTTTTGCTCACTTGCCTAATTAATGGCATGTTGCCTCTACTATGGCTCCCTTAATATTCTCCCATTGTTCCTCGATTCCTCTTATTTCTCCTTCCCTGCCAGTGATTTCCTAAGACATTCCCCTATCTTTGCAAAGCTGGCCTGCCTGAAATCCAGGACCTTTGCTTCCATGTGGTTTGACTCTTCTGCCGTTCTCACATTGAACCACACCATACTCTGACTGTTTGACCCCAGATAGCTCCCCACTTTTACATCTGTAATTCTGTCCCCGTTGGTGAGTACCAGGTCCAAAGTTGCTCTCTTTTGGGTGGGCTCCATCACTAACTATCTTAGTCATGCCCCCTGTAGAGCGTCCAAGATGTCTTTGTTCCTAACTGAGGCTGCAGCCTGGTTGCTCCAATCCACATCTTGCAGATTGAAGTCTCCTACCAGCAGCACCTCCCCTTTAGCTGTCATTCTGTGGATGGCTTCTACAAGTACCCAGTCCAGCTCTTCCCCTTGTGTGGGAGGTCTGTAGATCACACCAGTTCGAATCGTAGTACCATTTCCCACCTCCAGAGTGATCCATAATGCCTCCACCTCTCCCTGCATTCCCTGTACCTCAGTTGCCATAATTCCTTCCCTGACATAGATAGCCACTCCTCCCTTTTTACCAACCCTGTCCCTCCTGAGTAGAGTGTAACCTGATATTGCCGTATCCCAGTCATGCAGTCATGGTTCCCCATGAATCATGTCTCGCTAACAGCGACAATGTCCAGGTCAGCCTCAGCCATCTGGGCCACTATGTCTTGGATTTGTTTCCCAGACTGTGGGCATTTGTGCAGATGGCCTTCCAATTTTTACTGCCTCCTCTCCTAATAACTCCCCTACTATCCCCATGTCTTTCCTCCATATCCCTCTTATTCTTACTCTCATTCTGCATTTTCTCTGCATTTTTACCTATTTTGGTTTTAGTTATCTTCTGCGATTTCTTAACCTTAGGGTCCTCTCTTCTGTCTGTATCGTTTGGTGGGGGCTGTTTGCTTCACCCAGCTTATTTCCACCACTCCTCCTTGGCTAGTTTAAATGCTTGCTGATGAAACATTTAAACCTCTCACTGAGAATCCTTGTTACCCCCCGGATAGATGCAGGCTATTGTCGCAGTATAGGCCTGCATCCCTCTAGGTGGAGCCCCAGTCCTCAGTGAAGTCAAATCCCTCCACTCAGCACCAGTCTGTCAGCCATGCATCAAATCTCTTGGTGTGGAGTACCCTGTTCTCCTCCTTGCCCTCAATGGGTAACATCTCTGAAAAGGTTACAGAGCACGTCACCTGTCTAAGACCTCTCCCCAGGTCCCTGAACTGCTCCTGCACTACCCTACCCTCAACACTTGCCAGGTCATTCATCCCCAGGTGGACAATGACATCTAGCTCACCCTCCTGTCCTGCTGCCCCATCAATCCTTAGGATGCGCTGTCCTTCCCTCCAAGCTGTGGCACCGGGTAGGCACTTGACCTCCCTCCCCTCTTGGCCCCAAGTCTATCCCCCCCGATGATAGAGTCCCCCACCAGGAGTTGCTTCCTCCTCATCCGGGGTCCTCTGCCCCCCTCCGTGGTTTCTGCCATGGAGGGCCCCCACATCCTCCCTGGTTACCACTATGGGTGCCTCTTCAGGACAGTCCCACCCTGCCAGAGCAGCATAGGAGTTATAGAGTGGAACTGAGGGAGGGATGTGTCTCTTCTTCACCGCCCTCACCTTCATTTCATTTCATTTTTTCATTTTTTACCAGGAAGTGACTGGTCACAGCCCTTTTTCAGTCATGCCTGACAGAGAAAAAAAAAAGTACATCAACAAAGACAATAAACTTACACAAACCATCAACATTAAATAGTGCAAGTACATAACCTTTCCTGAGCCCACTATCATCCAGCCACACCTCTTCCTTAGCAATCGTTGAGGCAGCGGGGGTGGACTTGGTGGGGGGGGGACGTCCCCTGAATCTCGGCCAACTTGGCCTGGAGATGAGCAATATCTGCCCTCAGCCCAGAGAGAGATGTCTGAAGTTGGGACAGCACGGTAGCCTCCAGAAAGTCTTCCTGAAGACTGCTGCCCCACAGTCACTGCAATGCACCACTCCCATCATATCTATGTGTCCTTCCTGCTTTAGGGTATTTTTTTTCTGTCTCTCTCTCTTTCTCTTCTCCCTTCTCTACTTTCCTTCAGTAGAGGAACACCCTTGCTTAGTTGCCTTTGTGCCCTGTAGCCATTGTCACATACCCACTCAGCATGTCAGCCCTCCACTCCCAAAGTGCCAACCTCCAAGCACAGTCTTGTGAACAGTTAACAGAACCAGGGTAACATTCCTGTCTGTTTTTGTGGGTTCAAATCAACCTTTGGTCTCAAGTCTTGGAGGGATTCAAACTGTGAACCTCTTGTTAGTGTACCCAGTGCACAGGCTCAGATAATCCTGTCTTCGGGGGGCCAGATATGTTTGTCTATTGGCACCTAACCAGGCGTACAAAAATGAATCCTTAAAAACTCTAATAAAAGACCTCAGATTAAACCCTTACCTTTTTCCAGTTTGGTATCACCATTCAAGCTTATGCACAGTGTCTGCTTTAACCATAATTCTTTACTTGTAAAGGAAAGAAATTCAAAGACAGACCAAGTAGGCTCTAAAAATAGAGTTTTACTAATTATGTAAAACATAAAATACAGAACTATTATATCACAAGAACTATACAATTTTTTAAAAGAACAAGGTTTTAACAGTGCAATTCCTACTACAGTACTTAGATTTGTCTCTCTCTCTCTAAATACCTGTTTAAAGTGCTCACAGATGTTTCTTTGTCAGAGTGTAGATAAAAGTCTCTGAAGGAAAACAGAATACTTGTTTAAAAGCTGACTTTGCCCTCCTCTTTGTGTGAGGTCACCTGGATCCTCCCTGTCAGAATATATAAAAAATATATATCTATACAAAAACAGGATGCCTTAGCCAAGTATTAAATTCTGTAACCTCAACATAACTCATTTTCTGCAAATGACTCTCTTTGATCTTATGATCAGCTTCCCCTTTCCAGGACATCAAAGGACTTGTTATGTCTCTCTGCCAGATCTCACGGAGGTGCAACATGCTTTTGTATCACCATGTGAATTTCACAGTGTTTCCTCTGAATGTCATAAACATTTATGATTCTAGCCTAGCATCTGGCAAGTGACCATAAAGCTAGACAAACAGGAGATCCCCAATTAAGGCCTGGTCTAGTCTTTAATTAGCTTCTGGCCTTCCAGGTAACACCTTGTATCTAAAACCTGTGTGTGTGTCATACTCACATGCTGTTTCAGCATTTCTCATGAGAGACAGTCAATAACACATTTTTATTTTACCAAAAAAATCATATAGCACTCAGAACTGGCTGTCCACGTCACAATCCTCCCCACCTAGACTGAATTTGGGGGCTCTATCCCCTGCATGGGATGAGCTTCTCAAATCAGTTCACTCCTCAAAGAGTCGAGACAGACCATCTGAGTTCTGGTTTTTGGCTCCAGCCCTATGTACAATTGTCAGATCATACCCTTGCAAAGTAAGACTCCATCTTAGCAATCTACCATTATTTTTCCCCATCTGCATCAGCCAAACAAGGGGGTTGCGGTCAGTTTGTACCACAAAATGCTGCCCATATAAGTATGGCTCTAATTTCTTTAGGGCCCACACTATGGCAAGACACTCCTTTTCTACCATGGAGTAGCCTGCTCCCTGGAAAGTAACTTTTTACTCGGGTAGGCTATTGGGTGATCCCTCCCTTGGCTGGATGTCTGGCTCAGTACTGCCCCAATACCTACATCTGAGGCATCAGTCTGAACTATAAAGATTTTGCTATAGTCAGGACTTGTCAAAACAGGAGCACTGCACAGTGCCTCCTTTAGTTTGGAAAAGGCTTCCTCATAGGCTGGTCCCCAGGTAATTTTCTTGGGCATCCTTTTCTTTGTCAGGTCAGATAGGGGAGCAGCCAGGGCACTGTAATTGGGTACAAATTTCCTGTAGTACCCTGCTGTCCCTAGAAAACTCCTGACCTGCTTCTGCATTTCTGGTCTGGGCCATGCCTGGATTACCTCTATCTTTATTTGGTTAGGATGGAGCTTTCCCCGGCCTACCACATGCCCGAGGTATGCCACTTCTCCCATGGCCACCTGGCACTTCCTGGCTTTGACAATGAGCCTGGCCCTCTGTATCCTGCCCAGCACTTCCCTAAGGTGGGAAAGGTATTCCTCCCAGCTGGTACTAAAGATGGCAGTGTCATCCAGGTATGCCACGGTGTACTCCTCAGCACCATTTAACACCTGGTTCACCAACCTTTGGAAAGTGGCTGGGGCATTCTTCATTCTGAAAGGCATTACTTTAAACTCAAATAAGCCTATCAGAGTGATGAAGGATGACCTCTCCCTAGCTCTGTCTCTGAACTCTACCTGCCAATACCCCTTTGTCAGGTCAATAGTCGTAAGGTAGGTCACCCCCCCAACTTGTCCAGGAGTTCATCCATCTGGGGCATTGGGTGGGCGTCTGACTTTGTGACTGCATTCAGTCCATGATAGTCCACATAGAAATGAGTAGAGCCATCTAGCTTAGGCACAAGGATTACGGGTGAGGCCCAGGGGCTGTGGGATCTCTGGATTACCCCTAAATCCAGCATCTCATCCACTTCCCTCCTAATGTCCTTTTGGACAGCCTCTGACATCCGATATGCTGTCCACCGTATGGGAGTCTGTGTCCCTGTCTCCACATCGTGAGTCACTAAGGGGGTTAGTCCAGGCTTGGTGATAAACAATGGGGCAAAGTCTGCTAAAACCTCCCTTACTTTCTAGATCTGGTCCGGGGCCAGCTGGGGAGACAATTTTACTGCCTCCACAGAGGACTCCCGCTTACTTTCTTCCAGCAAGTCCAGAAGGGGGTCTCCTTCGTCCGTCCCCTTCCCAGGACTACACAATGCAAACACCATGTCGGCCCTATTTGCATATAGCTTCATCATGTTGACATTGTACATCCTTTCTGTCTGTCTTTGGTCAGGTAACTCCACAATGTAGTTCACGTCATTTACCCTCCTAACCACTTTGTACGGTCCTGCCCACTCAGCCTGCAGCTTGTCTTTCCAGACCGGAATAAGGACCATGACTTCCTGACCCACCATGTATGAGCAAGCACTGGCTCTGTGGTCGTACCACACTTTTTGTTTCTGTTGGGCAGCTGTCAGGTTGCTCTGGACTGTCCCCATAAACTCCTTCAGCCTTTCCCTAAGCCTAAGGACGTAATCCACAATGGGAGTTCCCTGGGTGGTGTGCTTGCCTTCCCAGTCCTCCCGGATCAATTCTAGGGGCCCATGTACCCAGTGTCCATATAAGAGTTTGAAAGGGGAAAATCCTGTCAACTCTTGGGGCTCCTCCCTGTATGTAAACAACAGGTGGGGAAGGTATTTCTCCCAGTCCCTCCCATGCTGTTCAGCAAATGCCAGGAGTATTGACTTTAGGGTACCATAGAATCTTTCCACAAGCCCATTGGCTTGTGGGTGATACAGTGTCATGCATCTCTGCACCACCCCACACTTCTCCCATAAACATTTCATCAGGTCCGACATGAAGAAACCCCCTCGATCGGTGATAACCTCTTGCAGAAACCCAACACAGGAGAAAATCCCAAGTAAGGCATCTGCCACTTTGTCTGTCCTCAGGGAGGATAGGGCGATTACCTCTGGGTACCGGGTGGCATAATCCACCACAGTCAGTATGATTCTTTTCCCAGAGGAGCTTGGGGTATTTAAAGGCCCCACAATATCCATTCCCACCCTCTGGAATGGCTCCTCCACTATAGGCAATGGAATCAGGGCAGCTTGGGTTTTCTTGCTCGCCTTCCCTATTTCTTGGCACTGTTGACAAGACCTGCAATACTCCTTCACCTGCTGGGTGAAATTAGGCCAGTAGAAATTCTGGGCCAACCGCTGCATCATGCGCATGATTCCCAGATGACAAGACAAGGGAATATCATGTGCAATCTTGAGTAACTGCTCACGATACCCTTGGGGAACGACAAGCTGCCTGCTTAGCACCCCCTCCTCTGTCTGTACTGCCTGAGTATACATAAGTCCATTTTCCCAATAAACCTTATGTCTGCCATCACCTCCCTGTGCACTGTCCGAGTCTGCCCAAGCCCTCAGCTTTTCTAAACTAGGGTCACTTCTCTAAGCAGCTGCGATCCCCTCACACATTCCCAAGGAATGGGACAGGTCTCCTCCAGTCACTAAACTAGGGTCCCTAGCACTAGCATCAGGGCACTCAGAATCACTGTCAATCCCCACCCTCTGACAAGGGGTCACCCCTCCCTCTTCAGAGTAACCCTTTGTAGCTGTGTGGTTACTTGCTACTGGGGAAATTTCTACTCCCTTTTCATTATTCTCCCCATCTGGAGACACAGGCTGGGGAACCAGCTTCTCAGTGGTTTCCACAATGACTTCTGTGGGGTTCACAGAACTACAATTTTCCCCTTGCTGCTTGGCTACGGGTAACTGCACATACCATCCCTTGTTGGAGATTGTTGCCAAGGATCACATCCACTGCTAATGTTTTGGCTACAGCCACCTGCTGTACAGTTCCCTCTGTTTCACCCCAGTCTAAGAGAACACTAGTGAGGGGCAATGTTTTCTCTCCACCAGCAGAGTCCTGTACAGTGACATATTTATTGGGTATAAGCTGACCAGGCTGTACCAGATCCCCCTTTACCAAGGTCAGGGATGCCCCTGTGTCTCTTAACCCCTGCGTCTGTACACCATTCACCATGACTGGGTGCATGTGTTCCCTCATGTTCACTGGCATGCTTCCAGGGACACACAAACAACGCAGTTCTTTTCTAGCACCCAGTTGTGTATTATTGCTCACCTTTTTGGGACACTGTCTGGCAATATGCCCAGTTTCTTTACACAACCAACATTCATTTCTCTTTTCAGAGAAATCTTTTCTCTGAAACCTGGGGCTAACTGGTTTCGGTGGAGGCAGTGAGGGTTTTAGCTGCCCTGAAGGTGCGCTTTTCCCTTTCTGTGCTGCCACACCCACCCCATTCGCTCTCAGAGCAGGTCTGCTCTTGGCATAGCAGTCTGAGAGTTCAGCAGCCTCTTGCACTGTTTTGGGATCTCAGTCCTCTAGCCAGGTTTTTAGCTGTACTGGACATGTCCAATAAAATTGCTCTAACAAAATCATATTTTCAGTTTTATCAACAGAGTTTGCCTCAATTCCTTCCCACCAATGTTTTAAAAACTGACATTGTTTCATGGCTAGCTCCTAGTAGCTCATGTCAGGGCTTCTCCTGAGCTTAAGGAATTTAGCTCTGTATGATTCAGCAGTTAATTCAAATTTCTTTAACAGTGCAGCTTTAAGTTTGCTGTAATCACCACTGTCCTCATTGTCCATGTGACCCAATGCATCCCGAGGTTTCTGGATAAGTAGCAGGGATAGCTGGAAGCTCCAGGACTCTCTAGGAATTTTAGCCTGAATACAAACTTTTTCAAAGGAATTTAAAAAGGCATCCATATCCTTCCCCTCTTTAAATTTGGCTATTAATTTGGAATTCAATTTGTAACCCAGTCCTGCAGTTCCCAGTTAAACCCAAGCCACTTACTTGCTCTGGTGCCGCTGGTCGGAATCGTAGCTTCTCCAGTTTGTGTTGCCTCTGGCACTCCTGCTCCTCATGGTCTGTGTCTCGGCATTCTCACCCTGCCTCACAGCGTTCTCACCCTCACTTCACCTCTGCAGCTCGCTGGTGCTCACGCTCCTCATAGTCTGCCTCCCACTGTTCTCACTCTGCCTCTCATCTCTCTCATCTCTCTCATTCTCTCTCCTCCTGGAACTCCAGCTCCATCCTGCGCAACTCAATTTGCAGCCTGAGTACTTCTGGATCCTGGATACTGGTGACCTTCCCCTGCTGCTGTGGCCATTCACTGACAGTGGCCCTCCTCATCGGATCAGGACACTGCACTGGCCGCTAGCCCTGCCACACTCGAGGTTTGGTCCTTTTCAGTCACAGTCCGTGACTCACTGCTCTGGGTATCTGCTACCATCAGGGCATCTATTAAGTTCTGTTTGCTGGCTTTCACCTAGAACAGAACTCCTCTGTCCCTGCACAACTGCCTTAAGTGGTCTACAGTGTGCCTGTTGTAGTTGAAAGCCATCTTTCCTAACTACTGCTACTCTGACTTGCACTTTAGGAAAAAATAAATAAAACGGGTAGGAACTTGACTGTACGCCAAATGATATAGTTCTGTCTCCTTTTAAAATAAAATTCTGCCTTTTTCTTTCTTTGCAAGTGAGTTAACTGTCTCAAGCTGACATACTGAACAATAAAAGCTTGTAATACCAAAATTATGCCACCGCTGCCAACCAGTCTGTCACAAACCCACTCAGCCGGTCAGCCCTCTACTGCCAAAGTGCCAACCTCTGAGTGCAGTCTTGTGAACAGTTAACAGAAACAAAGTAACCCTCCTGTCTGTTTTTGTGGGTTCGAATCAACCTTTGGTCTCAAGTCTTGAAGGGATTCAAACTGTGAACCTCTTGTTAGCGTACCCAATGCACAGGCTCAGATAATTCTGTCTTTGGGGGCCAGATATCTTTGCCTATGGGCACCTAACCAGGTCTACAAAATGAACCCTTAAAAACTCTAATAAAAGACCTCAGATTAAACCCTTACCTTTTTCCAGTTTGGTATCACCATTCAAGCTTATGCACAGTGTCTGCTTTAACCATAATACTTTACTTGTAAAGGAAAGAAATTCAAAGACAGATCAAGTAGGCTCTAAAAATAGAGTTTTACTAAAATTATGTAAAACATAAAATACAGAACTATTATATCACAAGAACCATACAATCTTTTAAAAGAATAAGGTTTTAATAGTGCAGTTCCTACTACAGTACTTAGATTTCTCTCTCTCTCTCTCTCTCTCTCTCTCTCTCTAAATACATGCTTAAAGTGCTCACAAATGTTTCTTTGTCAGAGCGTAGATAAAAGTCTCTGCAGGAAAACAGAATACTTGTTTAAAAGCTGACTTTGCCCACCCCTTTGTGTGAGGTCACCTGGCTCCTCCCTGTCAGAATATATAACAAATATATATCAATACAAAAACAGGATGTCTTACCCAAGCATTAAATTCTGTAACCTCAGCATAACTCATTTTCTTCAAATGACTCTCTTTGATCTTATGATCAGCTTCCCCTTTCCAGGACATCAAAGGGACTTATGTTTCTCTGCCAGATCTCATGGAGGTGCAGCATGCTTTTGTATCACTGTGTTTCCTCTGAATGTCATAAATGTTTATGATTCTAGCCTAGCATCTGGCAAGCGACCATAAAGCTAGACAAACAGGAGAACCCCAATTAAGGCCTGGTCTAGTCTGTATTTAGCTTCCTGCCTTCCAGGTAACACCTTGTATCTAAAACCTGTGTGTGTGTGTGTCATACTCACATGCTGTTTCAGCATTTCTCATGAGAGACAGTCAATAACACACTTTTATTTTGCCAAAAAAATCATACAGCACTCAGAACTGGCTGCCCACATCACAGCCATTTCTATGTGTTCAGGTGAACCTTCCCTTTCTGCTTCCACAGAAAGTATTTTTCTGCTGTCAGTCACCCCCTAGAGCCTATAAAAGTGGAGCTAGCTCTGGGTGGGTGGGTGAAGGGTGGCATAGTTCATATGTGTGTGTGTGTGTGTATACAGTATGTGTGTCTTTGTTGTGCCCCATCTTCCCCTTACGGCCATTTGCTGCTGCTAGCCAAACACCCTGTAGTAACTAATTTTTAGAAGGCACTAAGCCTCTCTTAGCTGCACCCCCAATTAAACACCTGATTCACAGGGCTTTCTGAATCTACTCACCCCAAGATTAAGTTCCTGACTTACTTCCCCCACACCACCTGTTACAATTTAAAACCCAAGTTTCAAGGAAACCCAGTCACTGCCTATCAAGTTTCAAAGTGCCCCAACCACTGCTTACAGACTTTTTCTCCCCGCTTACCCTGTTACTTTCAAAAGGCAGAGAAGTATAAATAAATATTAATATACCTTTAAGGTAAAACTAGGTGCTTTCACTCCACTCTTTCAGCAATCTTGTTGGCCTTTTTCTTCAGAACCGGTCCAGAGAGACAAGCTCCCTTGCTGACCGCGTTGGTGAACCAGAGATGAAGGGCGTCCTCCAACTGAGTGTCTTTACCTTCGCTGTTTCTTTTCCTGTGTTTTACTTGTTGCGGTAAGTCCCGCTTACCATAAGATTCTTGTATGCTGGATTGGCTATCCAAAGAATATACCACAAGGAGTATGTAATAAAGAGCAGTTTTATTACATATACTCATGTCAGACATGTGACAAAACAATCACAAGGGAGCCGATTCCCCACCATTCCTCGAGTATGGTCTCTTTCTCTCCAAAGAGCTGGTGTGCGCAGAATTATATATGACTGATAAGAGTGCAGTTACAGATGTGATAAACTTACAGCATTGGATAAGGCATGTAAATAAGGTGGCTCCCTTGGGCAATTACATAGGAAATAAGGAAGAATCTCTGCACAAAGGAAATTCATACCAACAAATATCAGTCTCACTGGAGACAGTGAGTCTGGAAACACTTGCAATGTCATCAGAACAGCATACAGCATGTTATAGTATTGTGAAATATAGCAGAATATATGTGGAAACTAGAAACAGTATATATGGCAGAAACATATCATATAGGTAAAACATTATGAGACTGTGGTAAGGCACTAATACTTGTAGGTGTATAAGGTTACGGTTACATGTGGGTCAGTTGGTGGTTTAAACCCAGGCATAACAGCTGTCATTCAGACTGCATTTCCTCTTTTCTTATACTGATGCATCCGACCTGACTGTTGGAAATGGCAAACTGTTTTGCCACGTTTACCAGAGAAGCTCCTGGCTGCTACAGTGCATCAGTCACTCTGATTTTGTCTGCCAGAGGCAGATCAACCCTCTTGGTTGCCATATGAGCAGATAAGACAAAGCAGCTGACAAAGAAATCAGACTTCCAGCACAGCATACTAACAGCTTAATTGGAAATGACTGTTTTAAATGGTCGTAATGGTGTGCTGATGAGCTGCTAATTGGGGAGCCGTGGAGCACAGCTGAACAATACCGTCCCAGTTAAATGAAATCTGCATCCCTATTATAAGAAGCAGACCTAATTAAATTGCATGACCACTTAATTGGTGCCCTGATGATCATCCCGCTTAAACGAACATCCCCATTAAGCGCGTTCCGATTAAGTGGCTTGCACTGCATTTCAAGTATCCTAACAGTACTACTGTGATCACTCTGTGTTTAACCCTTGTACTGTTGTGTGTTGCATGACTGTTTCTACTTCTCAAGTAAGTTCATCAAATCTTATGTTATTAAGGCTGCTCCCTCCACTCTGGTTGACTTGTGAGTCCCAACTTGTCCCTGCTTTCTCTCTCACCTAGAGGCCAGTTGCTCTGGAAAGTCTCAGACTTTCTGCTGGAGCCAGCGGTCTGGATTTTTGACTTGAGCTGGGTCCTTTGATTCATGTCAGGATGGAGTCAACTCGAGGGAGCAGCCTGACTACCGTGAAAATGAAGGATAGTCTTATCCCTGTAAGAGAGAGAAAAAATAAAACACAAGCCACAAAAGGGAACATCTCTTTTCCTTACAGCATTCTCCTTGTGGAAGGCTTGCACTGGTTTTCAAAATGTTGATATTTATAGTAACTCTAAACAGACGTATGCCTTTGACTACCCTTGGGGGTAGGATCTTTTTTATGGTAGCTATGATTACACTCTGATAAATTCCTGAAAATGAAATAAATTATTAATGTCAGAGTATTAGGCATCCCTAATTCTCTGAATTTGACATTAGAACTGTGTCATTAACACACACACACACATCATGCTGATAAATAACACAAGTTATAATACTGGTATTACGTATGTACAAAATTGTTAAAAGGTGTTACATTTTGGCCTGTAACAAACACAAATGGTAAAATCTCCCAAAACTGTCATAATACTTATTGTGGCAGTGTACGTTGTGTAGCTAGCCTGTTAAAGTTAAAGTAAATAGCTTATTACAAATCCTGGGGGTGATCAGCCCCCCCTTGATCGCCATGAGATGCATGGGGATAAGTGGTACAGGACAGGGACAAAGAAGTCATGAGGACTTCCATAAAGGAAGGCATAGGTAGGGATGGAAATGTTTGTAGTTAGCAAGTAGCTCTATGGCTGCAAGTCCAGAAAGTGAAAAAAAATTGCAGTCCTAACAGTACAGATGAGGAGGACTGGGTAGAAAAAGTCACTTTTAGCACAAGTACTTCTGATGTGCACACCCCATTAAAGTTATTTTTGGATAAGAAATACTAGTTTAAAAAAAGGGGTTTAACACACCGTTTCTATCCAGTATATCCATGGGAGAACCAGTTGCTTACTTATAAAAGAATTGTCTTGTACATGTCTTACAATAAGTCCATCTTTCAAAGACAGCTTGTTCAGTTCACACATGAGAATGATTATGTGATACCTTATCAGAGCCAAGTCCCTTCTCTGTGACTGCAGTTCCTCCACAGAAACCATGATTCTTGCATTGGGCCAATTTCAGTTCAGCATAGCTTGACTTTGGCAGAACAGTAAGGTTAAAACATGTCAGGCAAGGCAATGAAAGGCAATTTTATATCGGCACGGGGCCATAATGTTGCAAGACATTATGCCGCATGGCTAAATCACGCTGCCAATACAGCACGATTTATGCCATGCAGCATAACTCTTTTTTCTGTGGCTGGCTGTGCCCACCACACCTCCTGTTGTGGGGGCTGCACCCCATGGACCCCTCCCACTAAAGATTCTTAACTCTATGGGGGGTCCAACTCGGGGAGCGCACAAAGTCTTTAAACAAATACGATTTCTGGGACCGGGAATCAAACCCAATTCCAGATGCAGTGCCTGGGTTCCTGCTGCTGTGGTTCTGTCCAGTGAGCCACAGCAGCTGCTCAGCAGAACCCACTCCCAGCAGAGATCTTATCCTCTGCCTGGGAGTGTGTGAATGGTGCAGTACCACGTACAGCAGTATACGCGGTATTGTACCATTCACTGTCCTAGACAGTGCTATTTCGGGTTAGCTATAATGCTGTATGCTATTAAGCATAGCACATTATGACCCAGTACATTTTATATTTACAGCACCTATGCCATACAGCTCTGGGCACCTTAAAAAAATAGCAGAATCATAGTTCTATTACACCTCAGGGATGGCATCAGGTGAAGTTTCCAGGATGTCAATGACTCTGTCATGGGTGGCTAGTGTAACTTTCTCCTCAGGTACAAATTTTGAACAGATGGCTTGCATAGTAACTACATTCACATAAGCCCATAAATCCTCTTGAGGATGATGATGTCAGAAGGGTAAGGCACCAGTGTCAATGTTATTCAGTCCTCTCTGATACTCCAAGCTGTAGTCATATGCTGATAGTGTAGCTAAGCCAGTGGTGTTCTATGACATTCAACTTTATGATAGTGCTGACAGAAGTGAAGTCCTCACTGTAAGATTTGCTCCATACATTTAGTCATGAAATTGTCAGTGATAATTCATTTCAGTGCTAAAAATTCCAGCTTATGCACCAGGTAGTGTTTCTAGATGGGGTTAAACTCTGACTGACAAAACCAAGAGGTCATAAACCTTCAGGGTACTCCTTACACAAGATGATACCCAGTCCACTTGTACTTACGTCAGTGTTCAGAAAATATGGCCTTCCAGGGTCAGCAAAAGTCAACACAGGGACTTCAGTGAGGCACTGGATAATCTTCCTGAAAATATCTTTACAAATTTGGCCCCACTGAACTCCAAAAGGTTTGTTTACTTTGAACTTGTCCTTTCTTGGGGGTTCCTTACTCTTGCAGACTCCTGCATTGACAAGACTGATATCCCTTCATAAGCTTGATTAGCAGGAGGACAATTATGTAAAAGTCTTTCACAAATCTCTTGTATATCAGCAAAGGTTCAGGAATGACTACAGTGACTTCAAATTGTGGGGCAAGGTTATGTGGCTAGTGCCTTGACCTTAGAGGGATCAGTTTGGATTCCTTCCTATCACATGATGTGTCCAACATATTTCAACAAGGCTTTTGAAAAACTAACACTTGCTGATTTATATCTTAAATCTGTGTTGCTCCATTCTGTCCAAGATCTTCATCAGCCTTTCCTCATGTCCCTCCAACATCCTTCTGAAGACACTGAGGTCTGCCATCAAAGTATACCAACACCTGAAGCAGGTCTTTGTCCCCTACATCCTGCTCTATCAACTGCTGGAAGATGGCTGGCACCCTTGATATGTCCTGCAGCATATATTCAGATTGATAGAATCTGAAGAAGCAGATAAAAGTTGTCTTCTGTTTGTCCTCATGGAATCCTAGGGATCTGGTAAGAATTTCAAGACCAAAAAACATTTATTAACTGGCCTGCCAGCGCAGCAGTAGCACTACCGCTCACAACACTGGCAACTTGGGTTCAGAAATGGGCCCAGGTCATCAGAGGGGTAGCAGGGGGAGAAAGCTTGAGTGTCCGAGGGACTGCTCATCTCCTCTGGGGGGGTGGGGGGAGCACTGACTTGGCGCATGTCTGATCTCTGACGGTGGCTATAGGTGCAGCTCTCATGAGTCCATTCCAGGAGGGGAGGTGTGACAGACATTGGCGTAAGCCTTGACATCAGCACACATCATGCCTCCAGGGGAGCATACAAGAAAATACTCGGCCCCAGCGCGGCACCGATGAGACAGTTCAATATGGCCATCACCCACCGGTGCCATGATCCACAAGGAGGACCCCGATGAGATTCAAGGTACATGGGGCTCAGTGCCTGGCTCCATCTTGTCCTTGCCTGGGGGTTAAGCCAAGGCTCCATGGGGGTCCTTGGGGGGGTAGCCGTGTCCGGTAGGGGAGTCAGTTGACAGAGCTGGTGTGAGGGGGGCTTAAACAGAAATTACAAAATAAAAAAAAAACATTTATTATGCATCAGGTACACAAGGGCATCCTGCACTCATGGCATAGTATACTGGTCAAGGACTGTGCATTTGTTCAGAGTCTAGAAGATAATGTGCAACTTCGTGGGTCCTCTTTCTTCTGGACTGCCAAAGAGATGCATCTGGGCTCCATGACTCTGTGATGATTCTTGCTGTCAACAGCTCCTGCTAAGAATCATTTGGCATCTTCTTTGTCTGCAGGTGCCAAGCATCTTCACCTTTCCCGGTATAACCCCCCTACAAATGGGGGTTCCCGAAAAGTCTTCTTCGAGCTTGCCTACAGTACATGCTCACTGCCAGGCTAGTGTCCTGTGTTTTAGCAGTTTAAATGTGACTGCCAGAGAGTGCCTGTATAGTCTCTGTGTACTGTCTCTTTAAGAGCTGCCTGGATTGCAATTATATGTAATCTGAGAGGGAGCTCTGTTGAAAGATGTAACTATTTTCTGAAAATCATTTAGAGTGATAGTGATAAGGTAGTTTGTCTAACTCACTTTCTTTGCAGCAAGGACACTTTTGTTTATATCCACTATCTTGGTCCTGGACTGCGAATTGGACCAATTAGTACTGGTGGGACCTAAAATGGAGCTGGACTACAGGAGCTGTCTGGAGTCAAAATCTGTATGAATTATAGTTTTGGTCTTTTTGTGCAGTTTTGCACCTCAAGGGGGAGCCTTTTTTGTGACTGACAGGAGGATCAGCCAACCGAACCTTTTGGATCATGGGGAATTTCCCAGGCTGCTGCAGCAAGTTTCAGTTTTGAGCTAAAAAGTGAAGAAGTAACAGCTCAAGTGATTTTTGATCAGCAGTTCTGTGTAGTTTTGCATGGGAGAACTGTGAAAGGGCTGAGTTTTGGCCTGCCTGTCTGCCTGCTGTCCCTGAGAGGGAAAATAGAGTTTATTCGAACTGAATCCAAGTTGTGAGAACTCTTTAAGCCACTGGACTGTGACCAGGCTTTAACCAAAGAAGACCAATGATTTGTTGAATGTGATAGGCCTATCAGGATTTCCAGCTGCTTTTGAATCCCCCGGTTTGTGCAGAGACTTTGCGATCGTGACCGGAGAGTGGTTTGCATGGTACAGTAGAATTTTCTTACATGTAAATGTGCTGTGTATTGAAAGTGGGTCATGATTTGGTTCCCCACTGTGTGAACTGTGTTCTGCTTTCTGGAAGCTTTATCCAGCCTAATCGGACTGAATCAGCATTCATCTCCATTCGGCTTGGGCCATGCCATGATGGCCCTGCCAGACTACCCCACTGCACAGAGAAAGCCACCAACATAAGACCTGCCTGGGAATCAGCCCCCTGCTCCACGCTTGAACAGGAACAACGCCTTGGTGAATCTTGTGGGCCCTGCTTCTCCTGGCACTCCAGATTAAACACCTGCTGTCTCGATTTTCGTCCAGCCCATGTCCAGTCTTGGGTATCGTGAGTAATCATCAGGGTAGCTCCCAGCAACAACAGCCTAATCTAAAAGTGTGTCATCTGATTGTCTTGTTTTTTTTTCATGAACTGAGCCCTCCAGCTCCGAATTACAAATAGTGTGTGTTGTGCATGTTATTTTCTTCCATCACAGGGCCCCAACCAGCTGCAACGTTCCTGGCTAGCCCACCATTCTCCATTTGGGCACCCAGAGTGTGTGACTGTTTATGGACCCTGAAGTGCATACATAACTGTTTGATTGATAGAGCCTTTAAGCAAATTAACCTGATTATGCCCCTCCCTTGTTCAAGCCCCTTAAATAAATCAGATCTAACTCTTTTTCGCATTTACCCTGAACGTGGTTCCAGTTTGTTCAAGGATACTGTACTGCTGTTATTTGCCGTGTATAACCTTGTTTTACAGGGGGTCCCCAGGGCCGGGCCAGAGGAAAGCCCTGGTAGTAAGTGCAAACAATGTGGGTACTTGTGTGGTGTATCAGGGGTATTGTGAAAGTGATTATTGCGTATTGTTCCAGCCACTAGTAAGGAAAGAGGGGGGTTACAGTGTCCCGGAGGGCTGTGCCCAGGTTAGCTTGACCACTACCAACCCTGACCTCTGGGTGGAGGCACCCGTTTCAGAACTCAGGTCCCTTAACCTGCTACTTGCCAAGCAGACAGGGGTAGTAGCCCTTGGGATAGCGCCACTTAGGGGTTACATATTGGAGGCTCACCGCTGGGATTTTGTGCCTTCTAGTGGCCAAAAATTATGAATTATTGTTAAAGATTAATGGCTACCCCAGTAGAAATGGCGGTACACCAGTTGGTGGGGTGGTGTACTGGGCAGGAGATCGACCCCCAAAATGTTCTACTTATACTGGATACTCCTCTGGGTATCAGTAAAGACACTGCAGAGGGAGCACTCTCCAAAGTTGAATGTTTAAAAAACCTTGTGGTGGTGGGTCGACAGGCTGATTTGATTGCCCAAACTTTCATAGCCTTGGTAGAGTGTAGTGACCTCATGAACAGCTCTAAAGTGCCACAGACTATTGCCCCAGAAGGGGTTCCAGCTGCCTGGAGAGTGATAACAAAAGACAGTAAAGACCCCGGGGAGGATGTGCTCTCACCATTATCTAAGACTTTTGAGGAGAAATTTGCTATGTTGTTGCTGGAGGAAGGCAACATCATAGAGGACTTTAAGAAACTATACTGCCACCTGGGGGTGTTCCTTCCCCAGCACCCCTCCCACCCAGCACCTGTTACTGCCCCACCTTCTGTGCCCGTGCCAATGCTGACCCCTATAGCTGTACCTGCCAGTAGTCACGACTCCTACCGAAGGCTGAGAATCTTCTTGGTCACCCTCCCCACCCCACAGGGGGAGGATGACTGGGAGAACTGGATACACTATATTACCCCTCTAGTAGTTGAATGGCAATGCTCAGAAGCAGAGAAACGAAAGAGGTTGAGTGAGAGCCTCTGAGGTCCTGCCCTGACTACCATCTGTGCCAAGCAGGCCAATAACCCCGAAGAAACTGTACAGGACTATCTTGATGCATTGGAAAATGTGTATGGGAGCCTGGATTCAGATGAGGCTCTGTGGTGGAGAGTAAGAAATGCTCAGCAGTACCCAGGGGAGCCATTGTCTGCGTATGTGCCTCAGCTTGAAAAGCTGCTACAAGAGTGCCTCAGAAAGGGTAATTTCCCATTAAATGAATTAGATCGAACTAGGCTGGACAGGATCCTTAAATCTGCTCCATTTTCAGAATTGTTACTGCTTCAGTTGCGCCTTGCCACCTGACTGGAATCGACCCCCTCCTATGACGAGCTAATGAAAGAAATTCGGGGGGTTGAGCAAAGGTGACCTGTGGGGGAACTGCACCCATATCTGCTGCTGCTGTGCAAGTGACCGAGAGTGATCAGCCAAGTGAGGCTGAGGGGCAAAAGTCGGCAATTAATGAGCACTCTGAGAATGCAAAGGACTTCCTGCCCTGGGCCCAGCATTGAAAAGATGAGCTACTAAAGGAAGTCCGAGAGTTGAAGATGGGTGCCTCTGCAAGGGTTTCCCCCATGGAACAAGATTCTGGTCCCTTTCTGGATGTGACTGCCATGGGGGTGGGTGTACACCCTCAGGCATCCGCTACCGAGGGAAGCTCCAAGGCTGAGATCACCGAATTGACTGCCACTCTAAAGGAACTGTTAAGACACGTTGCACCACTCTCACCACTGCAAACAGATATTAGACCCCAATCTCTTACTACTGCTTCAGTTCCTCATACGATGTTCTCTCCCAGGATGACCCAGGAGTCTATCATTTGCCACAACTGTGGAAAGGATGGCCATATGAAAAGAGAACGCCGGTCTCAGAAGGATTTAGAAAGAGTAGTAAACAGACTCCAAGGGGAGCTCCGAAAAGCAAATCAATGGTCAATGTGTGCCCAAAATTACCACAGTGAGGGTTCGAGAAACCCTAGCTCAAATTTCTTTGTGGTTAAATAGACTGTCCAGGCCTCTACTACTGCCTCTCCAGACTGGTCCAAAATAGTGGGCCCTTCAATGGAGACTACGGTGACTGAATGGTATTCATACTCGGGCTGTGCTTGACAGTGGGTCGCAAGTGATCATTGTATTCCAGGACTGGTATGACAAACACTTATCTGATGTGCCTTTGCAATCCCTGGAAGGCCTACATGTGTGGGGCCTGAGCAAAAAGTCTTATCCCTACCTAGGGTATGTCTGCCTCTGGTTGTCTTTTTCTGCAACTGTAACGGGTGTAGAGGAGCGAATAGAGACATTGGCCCTAGTGTGTCCCCCCACTGGACTGTCTGATGGGGTCCCCCTGTTAATTGGGACAAAAGCCCATATGTTTGGGAGACTGGCATAACTCTGTCACGAGAAACAATGGCAATGGACTGGGAGGGCCCTGAGAATACCAGCTCTGATCAAGAGGGCCTATGATTTGCAGCAGAAACCTGAGGAAGTAAACCAGGATGAACTGGTGGGGATCATGTGGAACAAGGATGCCGATTCAATGGTACTGGCCCCTAACGCCCAGTGTACCATTCAAGGGTAGGTCCACCTCTGGAAAGACATCAAGAACAAAACACTGATGTTGGATGTGCCAGGCGATGGAAAATTGCCAGAAGGATTATTGGTCAAGCCCAGCATCTTGTCTGCTCATGCCCATGCCTATGCACGATGAGTGATAGTCCAGATTCACAATGTGTCGGATCGGGAGATCCGGGTGAACAGAGGATGCACCCTAGCTACAGTACACTATGCAGACACTGCAGTATTGCCCAGCAACAAGCACCCTGGTGAGAAGGAGAGAGTGACAGCAGACTTGTTTGACTTTGGTGACTCCCCATTGCCAGCTGAATGGAAGACTAGAATTAGCAAGAGACCTGCCCAGAGAGACCAAGTGTTTTCGTTGAAGGAATGGGATGTGGGATGTGTTCAGGGTGCGGAGCATCACATACGCCTGCACCATGAACGGCCATTTCGAGAGAGGTCCTGATGCCTAGCCCCAGCAGACATAGATGATGTGAGAAGACACCTGCAGGAAATGCTCGCTGCTGGCGTGATACAAGAATCCAGGAGCCCATACACCTCTCTAATTGTGGTTGTGCGTAAGAAGAATAGGCCTGTGAAGATGTGTGTTGATTATCAAACCCTGAACCAGCGGACCATCCCAGACCAATACACTATGCCTCGTATACAAGATGCCCTGGACTGCTTGAATGGGAGCCAATGGTTCTGGGTGTTGGATCTTCGCAGCGGATACTACCAGATCCTTATGGCCCAGGAAGACCGTGAGAAAACAGCCTTCATCTGTCCATTGGGGTTCTACAAGTTTCTGAGGATGCCACAGGGGATATCGAGGCGCCTGGCCACGTTTCAGCGACTGATGGAATGTGCAATGGGAGATATGAATTTGCTGGAATGTCTGGTGTACTTGGATGATGTAATTGTGTTTGGGAGCACCTTAGAGGAGCATGAGAACCAGCTGTTTAAAGTCCTAGACTGACCGGAAGACTTTGGCCTCAAGCTGTCCATTGACAAGTGCCAGTTTTTCCAATCCTCTGTGAAAAATGTGGGGCACGTAGTATCTACAAAAGGGATAGAGACTGATCCCAGTAAGGTTGAAGCACTGACTACTTGGCCCCAGCCCCATAATCTGAAAGAACTACAACGTTTCCTGGGGTTTTGTGGCTATTGCTACAGGTTCATAAAAGACTATTCTAAGGTGATGCGCCCACTCTTGAACGTTACCCAGGGTTACCCTCCTTCCAATCGTAAATACAAAAAAGGGTCCATTAAAGAACCAGAAAAGGTATACTTCCACCCAGGTGAACTCTTCGGACCTTGCTGGACACGCGACTGTGAAGCAGCCTTCCATGAGATCATATACCAGCTCACCCACGCCCCCATCCTTGCCTATGCTGACCCCACCAAACCCTATGTGCTGTATATGGATGCTAGTCTGCAGGGTCTAGGAGCGGTGCTGTATCAAGACCATGAGGATGGCCTGAGACCAGTAGCTTTCGCCTGTAGGAGCTTGACCCCATCCGAACAAAACTTCCCTGTGCATAAGTTGGAGTTCCTTGCATTAAAATGGGCCATCGTTGACCAGTTTCATGAATACCTCTATGGGGCAAAGATATTGGTGAGGACTGACAATAACCCGTTGACCTATGTACAGACTTCAGCTAAGTTAGACGCCACTGGGCACCGGTGGCTTTCTGCATTATCAACCTATGATTATGCTGTCGAATACAGACCAGGCTTGAACCATATTGATGCTCACGCCCTATCACAAAGGCCCACTTCCAAGAGTGATTGGGTTAGGCTGTCTGAACCTGACATTCGAGCAATGTGCCAAAAGTTTAATGGAGATGAACAGATGTCTGCGGACACAGTGGACTGTTTAGTAGATTGCTTGGGCCCTTCTGACACCTGCATACCAGCTGCTTATTGCCACTTCTCTGCTCTAGATATTAGTGCACTATCTCAATTTGACAATGACAGCATTCAGTGGGCTCAATCCCAAGATCCTATGATTCAGCCAGCACTTGATGCCCTGCATGCGGGGAAAGATGTGTCTTAGTTACATTCCACTGACTTGCGAACTGCTTTATTGTTTAAAGAAGGCCCCAGATAGAAGTTGCTCAATCAGTTGTATAGAGAGACAGTAGATTGTATTGGCAAAGTAGACAAGCAACCATTGGTCCTGCCCATGGCCTTTAAAGATTTGGTACTGAGGTCCCTCCACAATCACATGGGGCACCTTGGTATTGACAGAACCATTGACTTGGTACAATCTCACTTCTACTGGCCCAAAATGGGAGCCGATGTTGAGCATCATGTAAAGACTTGTAGTCGTTGCCTACAAAGAAAAGCCCTGCCTCAGAGGGCTGCCCCCCTTGTTAATATTACTACCAGCACCCCCATGGAACTGGTCTGCATAGACTTCTTGTGTTTAGAACCTGATCAGATGAACATTGGCAGTGTGTTAGTGGTTATGGATCATTTCACACATTGCACAAGCTTTTTCCACCAAAGATCAAAAGGCATCTTCCGTGTCCAAGGTGCTAGTGGAAAATTTCTTCGTGCACTATGGTGCCCCCCCAGCGGATTCATTCTGATCAAGGCAGAGACTTTGAGAGTTGGCAAATCAAAGAAATGCTCTCTCTATGGGGGGGGGACGAAAGTCAAGAACCACCCCCTATTACCCGAAGGGAGACCCTCAACCAGAAAATTTTAACCGCACCCTTTTAGACATGCTGGGCACCCTCCACCCAAAAGACAAGCATAAATGTAGCCAGCAGATTAGCACCTTGGTACACGCATACAATTGCATGAAAAATATGCTACTGGGTTCTCACCCTACTGCCTCATGTTCAGGAGAGAGGACTGGCTGCTAGTTGATGTCTGTTTTGGAATCTCTCTAGACAGGGTCTGAGCCAAAAACTACTTGCAATATGTACAAAAACTGAAAGCTCAATTGAACCATGCCTATCAACTGGCCCAGACAATGGCCGCCAAGAGAAATCTAGCCAACAAAGAGATGCAAGATGAAAAAGTAAAGGGTCAAGAGCTTCAACCTGGAGACCGTGTGTTGCTATGCAATTGGGACTGCATGGTAAACACAAAATTGCTGATCAGTGGCACCATCTTCCGCATGTAGTAGTTGAAAAGTTGGATGATTTACCTGTGTACAAGGTGCGCCCAGAGAACAGCTCCAAAGCTGTCAAGACCATGCACCATAACCACTTGCTACCTATCGGCCAAGTCATGATTGAGGCTGAACCCCCAGAAATTGATCCCCTGGGCCGGTGACTCATGCTGCTGCAAGAAAGAGACAGAGTCAACCTACCCCAGTGGTCACAGATTTAAGGTTTCCTCTGCAGCAGGCCCAGAATGATGGTGACTTTCAGTCCACTTCTGACGAACGTGAGTGCGACTATGCCTATAACCCCTCTTATGCACTGAGTCAGCTGTTTCGAGGTAACCCCGTGATAAATTGTGGGGATGAAGCTGGGCCTTCTGGACTGCCTTACCCCCCAGCTTCATCCTTGGAGCCAGTGCTCCCAGAAAGTGAAGTGCAAAGTATCACATCTGAAGATGTTGAATCTCTGTGTATTGTGGAACTGTATGATTTGCCTGAAGAAGGGGCTGAGGGTTTGAGTCTTTCTGGTGACATACCAAAACTTGAAGAACACTATGAGAGTGCTAACCACCCCCCTTCAGTGCCTCGAAGCTTGATTGTGCCTGAGCCTTCGCAAAATGAGTCAAGTGTTGTAGAAACAGAGCCTGCAGAGCAAGGAGCCAACAGTGCCCCAAGTTTGAACGTTCCCACCCAGGCAGAGGCACCCCTCACAAGTGACAAGGGCCCCCAGACCAGTGCTGAGAGCACAGAGACTGTAGTTGTCCTCCTCAGAAAGACTGGCTGAGCTATCAAGCCAGTAGTACGCCTCAGTTATGAGTCTCCCGGGAGGCCAGTGGAGTTGCCTCTCAATGTGGTGCACAAAGGTGTTTATGTCTCACCAAGCTTACTGCCCAAATTGAGCTTTACAGCCAATTCCAGGTTGCTTTTCTTTCCCCCTCACCATGGTGCCCCTGACCCCTCTAGCCCCAAGTTAGCTGATAGGGAAGGGCCCCCCTCTTGCATTGTTTAAGGTACAAGAAGTTATTACCTGATTCAGTATAGTAATGTTCAATTTACCTGTTGGAAATATGCACAATGTGTTGTCAGAATGGATATAGTATCATGAAGTGTAGTGAATATGTATAGTAAAGTAATAAGTTTATGTTAACTGATGCATGATGGTACAGACTTGATGTGGAAGCCAAGTTTTCTCCAGGCAGGGAAGGGTGTAGCCTCCCTACAAATGGGGGTTCCCGAAGAGTCTTCCTCGAGCTTGCCTAAATGCTCACTGCCATCCGCGTTCACCTCCATTTGGCTTGGGCCATGCCACACTGGCTCTGCCAGACAACCCCACTGCACAGAGAAAGTCACCGACGAGATACCTGCCTGAGGATCAGCCCCCTGTTCCACACTTTAACAGGAACAACGCCTCTGCAAATCATGTGGGCCCTGCTTCTTCTGGCACTCCAGATTAACCACCTGCCATCTCGATTTTCATTTAGCCTGTGTCCAGTCTTGGGTATCATGAGTAATCCAGTAATCATCAGGGTAGCTCCCTGCAACAACAGCCTAATCTAAAAGTGTGTCATCTGAGTGTCTTGTTGTTTTCTTTTCTCGAACTGAGCCCTCCAGCTCCGGATTACAAATAGTGTGTGTTGTACATGTTGTTTTCTTCCATCACAGGGCCTCAACCAGCTGCAATGTTCCTGGCTAGCCCACCATTCTCCATCTGGGTACCCAGAGTGTGTGACTGTTTATGGACCCTGAAGTGCATGCATAACTGTTTGATTGATATAGCCTTTAAACAAATTAACCTGATTACGCCCCTCCCTTGTTCAAGCCCCTTAAATAAATCAGAAATAACTCTTTTTTGCATTTACCCTTACTGTGGTTCCAGTTTGTGCAAGAGTACTGCTGTTATTTGCTGTGTATAACCTTGTTTTACAGGGGATCCCCAGGGCCGAGCCAGAGGAAAGCCCAGGTGGAAAGTGCAAACAGTGTAGGTACTTGTGTGTCGTATCAGGGGTATTGTGAAAGTGATTATTGTGTATTGTTCTGGCCACGAGCAAGGAAGGAGGGGGGTTACAGTGTCCTGGAGGGCTGTGCCCAGGTTAACTTGACCACTACCAACCCTGTCCTCCGGGTGGAGGCACCTGTTTCAGAACTCGGGCCCCTTAACCTGCTACTAGCCAAGCAGGCAAGGATAGTAGCTCTTGGCATGGTACCACCTAGGGGTTACACCAGAATGGATAGCTGTCATTGAGACAGAGGCAATACTTCTCCCCAAGGACACATTTGATGTCCCATGCACTGAATGAAAAGATCTTGATCCGTTTAAGTTTTGGGAAATCTCTGATATCGAAAGAGCTGGGATCCATCCTGGAAGAAGAGGTGGTGTCTGGATTTGCACTGAGTAAAGCTTCCACTCGGAATATGTGTGCCAACATCCTTCCATTCCACACAATCACTTCCTTCTCTGACTCCTTCACCAAACAACTCCAGAGGCTTTAAAGGTCAAATGCAATGATTCACAAATGTACTATTTGCTCACCATAAGGATAGCTAATCCTCATTTGTCACAAATAAAGTTCAGAAATTGCAGTTATTCATGTATAAATGCAATTTGATTTGCCTCTCTTAATTGACAGTTTTGCCAAAAATCTGTCAGACTTTTTTTTCACTTTTTATTTATAAGTTTGCATGAAAAATGGCACTTACATTTGACTAATACATGGAAGCACACCAAAGTACATTATTAACCAACAATGTCTCTTACCAAGGAGTGACTTAATTATCTTCCCATTAGGAACACATAGGGGGAATTACAGGTATTAATTGTATAACAATACGCACAAAGTGAGCATACTTTCCAGAAACTTAATAAGGGAAAAAAATTCTTACAGCTTGAAATCTTATACCTTCTTACCATATGGGGCTAAGCCCACTATTTTCCTTCACGTATATATAAAAACTTTCTGCATAGCACAAAGTTTTTCCCAAGAGAGATTGCATCAATTCAAGGGTATATAACAATTTCTGCAACTATTTAAACATAATTGAAGAACGGAAATATCAGCATTAACATTTGACTCAGGCATTAGAGGCACGTAGTCAGAGCTGGTAAGATTTGTATTAAAACAAAAAGGTATGTGACATAACGCAGTTATTACTAGAATGTTCATGGCTTATTCAGTCCAGCAAGGCAGCGAAAGGAGCAGCAGAGTTTGGCCCTGAGGCCCACTACAGATCAAAAATGGGTCTGAGCATGCACCAGAATGTCCTTCTCCAAGGATAAAGAAGGCATAGAATGGCAGGAAAAGGCACCATATTGTACAAGATGTTCAAACTCAATTGTGCTCCAATGAAAGCATTCAGTTCAAACCTAGCAAACCTCACATTTAAACAAAGAAGTATGGAAGCTCAGTGTCCCACAGCTCACATTCTACCTCCACCTCTCAAACAGTACCCTGACTAACTGTGCTTAAAAAACAATCTAATATATGCACAACAGTGATGTCTGAGTAACACATTTAGAGGAAGTACAGCCTGGAGTTACACCCTCACTTTTAAGTCACCTGTGGGTAAGTTTTATTGGAGCCATGCAGGACTCCTCCGACATGTCCATGTTGACCTCCTCTGGTGGGATCAGTTCGAGTTTGATCTTTTGGAGCAGTTTTGGACGTGGCCATTTAAAGCACATGGAGCTGGGCCGGCAGAACTAACTGGTGCTGTATTTTTAAATTCCTCAGGAAGCTGCATACCTGGTTGAAAGCCTTGTATCAAAGACATGCTATTGGACAGATCTGGGAATAAGGAAACTTCTGCATTGCTGTATGGCGAATTCCGCCTTTTCTTTTTCTAGCTGTTGCCAAAGCGTTGTCCTGATCACCTACCCCAGTGCAGATGATGTTGAAGGTGTGGGGAGCTGTATAGTCAGTCAGAGAACAACTGGAGGGAAGTCTGTATGCTTTTTCTAAGGAAAAGGCCTGAACAGAGTCCAGCAGTCCAAGAAGGTCAAGTAGGAGCATAAAGGTGAACCCTTGGGCACCGTCTACTTAGGCAGTCTCTGGAAGGTTCACCACTCTGAGGTTGCATTCACAGGCCTGATTCTTGAGTGTTTCTAGCCATAGCTATCCTGGGTCATGCCTGAGAATAGGCATTTCTATGTCTAGCGCATCTACCCGATTATCAAAAGCAAAATAAATAATAGTCTGAGCTGAGTATTCTCCTTCACCAGCATGGTGGTCACATCTTGTGACATGAGAGATGAAGTTTCTGCCCGCTGCATCATCTGTTCAATGACATCAAGTCTGGTTTCCAATTTAGTAACTCTCAGGGAGGGTGAGAGTATCAAGTTTCTGGTCCATGTCTTGCACAGTTTTAATTTGTCACCCCAGAGCGGTGCTGAATGTTGAGAGAGCGGGAAGGTCATGTCAGATAAACCTCATTGATTTCTTTGACTGGGTGACCAAAGTAGTAGACCAAGAAGGGGCTGTGGACATGGCCTACCTAGACTTTAGCAAGGCATTTGACACAGTCCCAAACAAAAGATTAATAATCAAATTAACCAGCCTGGGAGTGGGTCCCAGGGTGGTAGCCTGGGTAAAACATTGGCTGGACAACAGGACACAGAAGGTAATTGTAAATGGAGTCCACTCTGAAGAAAGAGGGGTTACTAGTGGGGTAACACAGGGTTCAGTATTAGGTCCAGCCCTTTTTAATGTCTTTATAAGTGACATTGCAGAGGGACTGGAAGGAAAAGTATGCCTCTTTGCAGATAATAAAAGATCTGCAACAGGGTTGATACACAAGGAGGTGTGGAAAGGATGAGAAGGACTTGGCAAGGTTGGAGGAATGGTCAGAACTATGGCAGCTTGGATTCAGGTAAAGAAGTGCAAAATAATGCACCTGAGAAACAAAACCCAGGGAAGATTCACAATGGGGGTAGTAACAACAACAAAATGGAAAGGAACCTGGGGTAATCATATCAGATGACCTTAAGGTTAGCAAGCAATGTGAGAAGGCAGTAGGGAGGGCTGGGGGATACTGGGATGTACAGGGAGAGGCATCACCAGCAGAAAACAGGAAGTTGTTATCCCTCTGTACAGACAGTTGGTGAGACCTCATCTGGAGTGATGTGTCCGGTTCTGGAGATCCCATCTCTGCAAGGACATAGACAAGGCGGAGGCAGTCCAGAGGAGGGCAACTAAAATGGTGCAGGGTCTGCAAGAGACGCCATACGAGGAGAGACTAAAGGAGCCTAACATGTATACCATTGAGGAAAGAAGGGAGAGGGGGGACATGATTGAAACTTTTAAGTACCTCAGTGGAATCAACAAAGTCCAAGAGGGTAGCATCTTTCAGAAAAAGAGATGTGGACAAACAAGGGGACACAACTTGAAGACAGAGGGGAGACGGCTCAGGGGCAATGTGAGGAAGTATTTTTTTACAGAGAGGGTGGTGGATGCATGGAACAGCCTTCCTGAGGAGGTTGTGGGGTCTAAAACTGTGAGAGAATTCAAGAATGCAGACAGACACAAGGCAATTCTTTTGAGGGGGTAGGAAGAAGTAGGTTGTTGGTTAACTAGGATCTGCAGCTTATCCTGTAGGTAGGGAAATGGGCAGACTAGGTGGGCCAAGTGGTCCTTTTCTGCCATCAAAGTCTATGTTTCTATGAGAGTCACATCCCAACTGGGTGGCTCGCCCGAACCCAATGCTGCATCGTGCTGTTTGGGCCTGCCATCTTTTGACTGTTGTGTAACCCGGGCGCTGTGTAACAATGAGTACTACCCCTGCCTGGTGGGCTCAAACCAGGTTGAGGGGCCTGGGCAGTATAGCACAGTGGGTTAAGGCTCTGAGCTGTAGATCTGGAGACCTGGGTTTGAATCTCAAAGCCACCTAAGTGCATACTGTGTGATCCTGAGCAAATCACTTAACTTCCGTCGGCTTAGTGTGCTGCTCCTGGTTAAACAAAATGTTCCCTTTCCCTAATGGGAGGAGATCTTTCCCAAACATAAATTAAATAGTGCATTGCCTCCACCCAGAATAAACTACAGTGGGCCAGTTGTTGTAGGGTACAACTCCTTGAGATGCTGTACCTACCTACCTACCTCCTCCCTCCTCCCTTCCAGTCACCACACACATGGAATACCATAAACAACTGAAATACTTGACTTTGCATGCAATTAAAGACGGTAGCTAATACTATGCTGATGGACAGTATTGAACAATAACAATAAAAGATTTATTAAAATGGGAAAAGGGAATGGAAATGCAGAGATAAATGGCAATTTGAGTACTTTATGAAACCATAAACAACAACAACTCACCTCCCAACATCAATACATAAGCCCACCTCCGCACTGGTACCAGTCTCCCTACTATCACTCTGGATACCCAGTAAGAGTTGCAGGCCTGTATGTTGCCGCAGGTTGGTTGGCACCTGTGCACTTTTCAATTGAAAACAGTAAACGTGGAACGAATTCTGTTTAAGCTCCCTAGGTCAGGGCAGGCCCTATGGTGATTCACAGCTCTGAAGACAGTCTCGCGGGATCTGGCAATGGGTGCAGGTGCAGTCAGTTGAGCTGGGGCCTCGCACTGTACAAACAGAATGGCAGCTGTCTTGGATGTGGCGGGGTCTTGCAGCTTATCACCTTCAGGGCTGCTGCAGGCTCTGGCAGCTTATCACCTTCAGGGCTGCTGCAGGCTCTGGCAGCTTGTCACATTTGTGCAGGCTGGAATCAGATGCTGGAACAGGCCAGTAATGGGACCAGGGCCAACACACCTCGGGGGAGATGATGGGTAGCGCCTAGCAGTAGCACTACCTGGTCGATTCCCTTGACCATCCTCAGACGACGGCAGCTTCTGTCCTGGAGCTCAGGAAATCACAGAGTCTTTTTTCTCTGCAGCTGGCAGTCACTTAGGCCTCTTGATACAAGTCCGATTTACCCTGAAGGCCAGAGGTAACAAACAGTCTCTCCAACAGTTTTCGAACTGCAGCACCACACCACAACAGCTTTGGTTATTGTTGCACTGGATTCCCCAGGCAATGGAAATTTTCTGTGGAGTCTCTAGGATCTGGCTGCTTAAGGGAACTTCAGTCAGACTGCCCTGAGCTGTAATTGATCTGGGGGCTGAAAAGAGAGAAGGGCAGCTTCTCATTGGAGGAACACAGCTGTCCATCTTTAAAATTAATTTGTATTAGGCCCAGTTGATGCTTGATTGGTGGCTCGTTTTTGAACTGCAGCTTCATACCACAACAGCTTTGGTTATTGTTGCACTGGATTCCCCAGGCAATGGACATTTTCTGTGGAGTCTCTAGGATCTGGCTGCTTAACCCTGGTGACACTTCAGGCACTTAGCAAAACACAGTCCAACCCTTCTCACAGGCAGAGGGCTTCACTCAGGTGCTGCAGAGGCTTAGATGCAAACAGCTCTTCAAACACACTCTCTGGCTTTCCAGATTATAGAAAGCGGTAGGCAGGTCTCCTGAGGTTCAGCTGTGAAAGCCTTAGGCAGACTTGCAAATGTTTCCCTCTGACACAGTCCAAGCCCTCCTGACTCACAGGGAGCTTCAGTCAAACTGCCCCGAGCTGTAATTGATCTGGGGGCTGAAGAGAGAGAAGGGCAACTTCTCATTGGAGGAACACAGCTGTCCATCTTTAAAATTAATTTGTATTAGGCCCAATTGATGCCTGATTGGTGGTCGTTTAGGTGCCAAGGGCACTGTCCATACCCCCTTCCCAGGAACCATAGCTGCAGTCCCTCAGAGCTCCTCAGTCCCTGACTGGCTGATTATGGGGTTGGGGTAACAAATATGGCTGCAGTCCAAACAGTTTATACAGAGTCCGAACTTTACAGTCTCCTTGCAGCCAAACAGTATAGTTTTAAGATTTATTGCCCTCACAGTTTTGTAGCAGCCCCTCTGCCCTGGTATCCGGTGGCAGCATGGGGCTTGTCAGGCGATCTCCCTGCCTGTCACTAGCACCACAGCGCTTACCCCAAGGCATCAAGCAGAGCCATACAATCCATCGCAGCCTTGGCTGCTCTTAAAGATATAGGCACCCCTTTATGTATATAGTACTTAAGAGCGATTTTACAACATTTTATTTTGCTCGCCTACGGTGTGACTGCGGACCCCGATTGCTGCTGCTAGTGTTCTGGGGGACAGAGCACACATAACAGAACTTGCCACATGAGCGGCTTTCTCACTGAGTGCTGCAGCACTGTTTCTGGCATGCGCACCCCACCAGCTCGCACATTCATGATACACGTGGTGCGGTGGTGCACTCTACTATCTCGCTGAACAGGCAATTTAATTCCTGAAACCATGCTCTTCTGGTTCCCCTACCTGGGATAACATTACCAGGGGCCAGAAGGAGTGCACCTAAGGACTGGGACTGGCGGGAACTGGCAGACGGGGAAGTGCAACACCCAAGGAGGCAAATTAAGATAAGTTTCACCCATGGGGGGGGGTTACAGTTGCTTTGGCTTAAAGAAGTCTCCCGACAGTGCAACATTCTGCAGTTTGTCCATTTTCTAAGGTTGTGTTCATTCTGTAGAATTAGCCTTTTATTGTAATGTAAATAAGCTCAAAATAAGGTTTTAAAAGGCTTTAATAACAATCACTCTCAGGAGCTGGAATGAGAAACCTTTGTTTCCTTCAGAAGTTAAGTCACACTCCCCTCAGATTTCTTCAGACCAGTCAGTGGAATCTTGGGTGAGTGCTGATGTCATTTAAGCAACAGTGACATAATTTTCCTGAAAGTCCTGGCAGCTTAGTACGCACAGTACATCTACTTGTGAAATGGCAGAAATTAGTCTTCGCTATCAATTTTCTGATGGAGACTTTTATTAATGGGCTTGTACCAGTATAACAAAATGATAAATAGCTGGTAAGCTCCCTAGGTTGATCACCAACCTTTTAAGCACCATATCCCCCCCATAACAAAAATCCTCACACTCAAAAATGGAAATTTTGGTTTACTGTGTTCCTCTTTCAGCCCTGAATGCAGCCACCACATTTCCCCCCTTATTTACTCCTTTCAGATTCACTCCATTTGCAGAGGTTCCACAGCACTCAGAAAAAGTGTACTACTTGACCAGTACCTCTCCACAAATGTATAATCCCACAAAAATGTACATATCTACCTTGCCCCTCCCTTGTAATTATTCTGAAACATGCCCACACACCTCTTCCAAGTTTCTATCTCTACCCTGCACCACTCTTATAACCTATACTCAATCTTCCCCACACCTCCTAAAATATATACTTACTTACCACTACACCCCTCTTAAAATGAGTACCTCTGCACCTTCTAAAAAATTATTTTTTTATCTAGGCAGTAGGCTGTTGGTTAACTAGGATCTGCAGCTTATCCATTAGGTAGGGAAATGGGCAGACTAGGTGGGTCAAGCGGTCCTTATCTGCCGTTAAATTCTATGTTTCTATTATATATTTATCCTCCTGGCAGCCTAGCAGGTGGCTCTGGCCCCTCCCTCAGAGGGAACTCGGCCTCTGGCCCCACCATTTCCTGTCCAACCTCCCCTCCGATCCCCCATGGGTCCCCTCACATGACAGGGTTGAGGCAAAGGGGCACCGGCCTTCCCCAACCCTCGGAAAAATATCCAGATGTCGGGGAACCGGAACAGGTGCTGGTGGGGCCATCACAGAGCCTGCCAGCTCTGTTTTACTCCATTTTTCTCCTGCTCTGCTCCACTCCCTACCGACATTGTGCATCAGCAATGTGCCTCCCAACTTGCATCTCCCTCCAGCTATCACTAGAGGGTGATTGACTAGCTGGACAGCACACCCTCCCTCCTTCCCCTGAGAGAGGAGAGCAGTGCTCCAGATGTTCAATCCTCTCTCTCCCCAGACGACCCTTGGCAGCCCAGGCTCGTTCCCAAACCCAGGTCACCAGTGTGGCGTGAGGTGTGGCATCCAGCGCCTCAATCCTCAGCGCCGGCAGGCAGGATACCTCCTAAAAAATTCTACATGTTCCAGTGATGTCAGTGGCTGAGAGGGAGTGAAAAACTAGAGCTTCATCAAACTTAGACCACTATACCTCTAAACTAATAATAACTAACAGACTTTTCCTTATTTTAATCTGAGCCAAGGTAGCAGAAAAGCTTGGGAGGCTCAAAGAAGAAAAAGCAAAATCAATTGCAAGAGCAGGGACTTACAATATCGCCGGAGCATCAGAGCACAAATTCAGATCCTACCATGCCGTCGAGCAATATGGCATCATCCCCATCGAATTCAGCTCGTTCCAGCCCGGACATCAGCAATGCCGTTATCTGGTCTGATTAAAAGGCTTTCAGGACCAGAGTTGCTGATTCCCTATGAACTTAGTGATCCAATGTTGACTTTCTGAAAGCCAAGATCAGGGAACTGCATGGGGCTCTCTCTACTCTCTCTGACTGCACTGATATGGTCTGTGATCTATTGCTTCTTTCTTACCTCTGTTTGTATGTGCTTCACATTTATCACTGGCAGGTATGGTTGAAGCAAAAGTGTAGCAACCATGAAGGTCAGGTCAGATGGAAGAACCTCAGAATTTACGGACTGCCTGAGGGAGACAAGGGACCACACATAACCTCCTTTGTGGAAATGCTTATCCAGGAGTCACTTAATTGTCCAACTCCAGATACCTTACAGCTTGAAAGAGTGCACCTTGCCCTAGGCCCTAAGTTAGGACCTTTGGATTAATCCAGGTTGATAATTCTGTGTTTTCTAAGCTATGCCATTAAGGAAAGGGTATTGGCATTGGCATGGAAACAAAAGGTGGTCTATTGGGGCAAACACCATCTATATTTTGATCAGGACTATGCATCAGCAGTGCAAGCCCAATGGATGGCGTACACCCCCTGCCTGAGGGCCCACTGCTAAGCAGATTTGTGATTCAAACCTCCTTCTCTGCAAAGCTCAGGGTTCACTATGCTGAGGGCCTGATAGTGTGTCATACAGCAAAAGAAGCAATGTTGGATATGCAGAAAAGGGGACTAGAGGTGCTACACCCAACCCACTCGGACCAGACAGACTGACTGAGAAGCCCATGGTGCTCTCACTCACCAAAAGCCCACAAATGATCATCAGAGCAGAAGCAATAGTTTGATGCTGGCAGAGGCAGCAAAGAAGCAAGCTTTGGCAATGCTTCAGGCTATCAAGGAACTGTCACAGCATTTCCAGTGAGTATCATGTTGACACCTGCCAAAACTGAGACTTTATTCAGGCTTCCAAACCAATACAGTTTTATAATGCAAAAAACCAGCAGCACGACTGGTAACTGGGACCTCATGGTTCAAGCACGTCATACCGGTTCTCCGTGATCTCCACTGGCTGCAGGTTTAATGGAGCATCCGCTTCAAGGTTTGCCTGATGATTTTCAAGGCCCTACACAGTCTGGGTCCGGGATACCTGAAAGACCTCCTGGTTCCATATGCTCCTGCTTGCACCCTCTGCTCAGTGGAGGCAGACCTTTTGTCCGTCCCTTGACCATGGCTGAAATCCTCAGGTGATAGGACATTTGGGGTGGTGGCTCCTATTCTTTGGAACACCCTTCCAAGAGAAGTGAAAGGTGTTCCTTCAATGACCGCTTTTAAATGCTCTTTTAAAATATATTTCTTTAATCTAAGTGCTGGCCTGGATTCAAGTTTCATTTTTTTTTAATTTAATAAACTTTATAAAAAGTTTAATAAAATACAAAAAAAAGAGATACACAAATCACAAAAACACTTGAACTAACATGAACAATAGAAAAAGGGCACCACAAACGAAACACAACCAAACGATAACACCCCCTCATCACCCACCTCCCTCCCATACTTCAGAGCACAAAAAAAGAGAATTCCAAAAACGATAATAGGAAAAAATGACAAAAAATGTGGAAGTTTGGAATATGGAGGAGAGAGAGAGGCCACATCTCCACCCAAAAAAGGACAGTAGGGTAAGGGGGCCATCCATTCAAGCGTGCAATAACAAAAGAGTGTACACAGATTCCCATTTCATTGGGTAAGCTGTCAGACGGTCCGCCACACTTGCAATCATTTTCTTTGCTTGAAGAGCAAATAAGATTTCTTTATACTACTCTGCATATATAGGTTTAACTTGCTCACACCAATGCCTCAAAATGATTTTTTTGGCACAAGTGGATATTAAGGCCATATGTTGTTTCTGTGTCCCTAGCAATTTATCTTTATAATCACCAATTAGATGTATATCTGGGGAAACCACATGGTCCAAACCCAAAAGGAGGTCAAGTTTCAGTGTTATGGTAGACCACAAAGGTGCAACCCGAGAGCATTATCATATGATATGTAATAATGACCCAGGACCATTCTGACAGTGATTACAAGAGTCAGACGGCACTCTACCCATTTTCAATAACTTAGCAGGGGTGTAATACAAGTTATGTAGTAATTTATTGATTTATTTGCTTTTGGTAACTGGGTAAGTGCACTAGGCAAACAAACCTGCCTATTTTCAGGCACGACCCGGGAGAGTACAATAGAACATACTGTACAACAATGACAACAGTAGGTACATAAAGAAGATAAACAGTAAATGCAAACAATTACATCAGCTGAGTAAGTTACAGCAATTAGATCAGCATCAAGCTAACATCAAGAATAGAGAAGATGTGGTAGAAATACAAGCACTTAGCATCATAGCACATTAGTATCATAATAGTGAAAAATAGACTAGTGGTACCTTGTTAGGGGAGACAAAGGCAGGTAGACACACATTCCCATAAAGGCATACATAAGGATGAGCATGATAGCCTGTAACTGAGAGACAAACAACAGTTAAGTGCAGTTGCAGGTATCTAGAGCATCAAGGTTAGAGAACAGAGGTTACTTAAATGCAAGGTGAGAAGAGGAGTTCTTAACATGAGGAGAGTGAGTTCCAGAACCTGGGAGCAAAATAGGAAAAAGCTTGTTCCCCCATTTTAGTGGAGCAGGGCTGAACAGTGAGCAAGGGGGAGGTGGAGGACCTAAGAGAGCGGGAGTGAGAGACCGGGGTGAGCATATCACCTAGTGAGGAGGGGCGTGGGGTTCTGGTTAGGGAGTCAACAAAACAACCGAGTGTATAAGACTGGAGGGCAGCGGGAGACAGCCAGTTCAGGGCAGAATAGAGTTGGCAGTGATGTGTAAGGCGAGGAGCCGATAAGACAAACCTACAGATATTGTTATAAGATATGTCCCATTGTCGAAGGACCCCTGCATGAGCATGAGAAAGTATTGTGAGGGCATATAACAGTTGTGGGAGTAGAACTCCTCTCGCTATAGAGATCCGAGCAGCCGGAGTGAGTGAGTGACGTACTCGGTAGGCCGCACCAATCTTGGCACTGACCAAGCAGCAGACCTCCTTGATGTGAGCAGTAAAATCAAGATCGAGGGTAACCCCAAGATATTTGAAGGATAATGTGTTACAGACAGTTGATCCGTCACAGCAGTGGATCAAGAGCTTAGGGGACTCAGAGGGCACCTTTTTAGAGGACCCAAAGAGCATTGTCTGGGTCTTAGATATATTCAGGATTTGATAGTTGGAGGAAAACCAAGCTTGGAGAGTCTGAAAGGCTGATGAGAGATGTAGATTGATGTCATCAATAGACTTGGAGGCTGAGTAAAGAACCAAGTCATCGGCATACATGATAAGACTGCAGTGAGTAGACAGAGTAGGGATGTCATTGAGAAAGAGAGAAAAGAGTAGAGGGCCGAGAATAGATCTCTGAGGGACTCCACAGGACATAGTAACCGGAGATGAGAGAACTTTACAGAAAGAGACAGCCTGAGAATGAGATTCTAGATAGCTGCCAAAACAGGATAGGGTCATTCATTCACATATCTGGACTGCCTTGTATGGTGTGGGCTGCATGCCCATTGGCTTTTGCTCTGAACCAATGGGCATGCAGCCCTGCAGAGCTGTAAGTTGGCGGGCGGCGGGCGGCAGGCGTGGGTGCTGCCGCCTCACGGCTGACGGGGAGCGGGTGGTGGGGCCTCGTGGTGGAGGGGTGGGAGACCACAAGATCACCAGAGATATTGGACTTTGGGGGAGGAGGTTTGACTTTATGCCCATGATCGGGTTTCTCGTGGTCCACTGGACCACCAGGGATATTGGACTTTGGGGAGGGGTTTGACTTTATGCCCGTGATCGGGCTTCCGCGTCCACTGGACCACCAGGGATATTGGACTTTGGGGGGAGTGGAAGTCTGATGCCCGTGATCGGGCTGCTCAAGGGGGGACATACCGTTCTGCCCACGATCGGGCTAATGGGGGGGGGAAACTAACGCTCTGCCCGCGATCGGGCGAATGGGGAGGGAAATAATGTTCTGCCCGCGATCGGGCTAATGCGGGGGACCACTATTATGCCCACGATCGGGCTGCAGGGGGCATCGCTCCCCAATGGCTGCTGCCTGGCAGGGCGCCAGGTGCAAATCATTGGGGATTAGCGCACCCGCATGCTAATGGCATGCAAATGGGGCTGTAATTAGATGCAAATGGCCCCCTGTGCACTTTGCATAAATTATGGCCGCATTTGCATGTCACCTTTTGAATATCGCAGGTTTACGCATGGCGCAATGGAACTTGCGCCACCGCATCTGAATGCTCCACTCTGACCACTTGCGGTGGCACAGTTCCACTGCGTCATGCACAGTGGCTGTTGCCAGGGGGCAATATTAAAAGAAGTTGCTCAATAGCGCAACTCTGTTGAATATCGCCCTGGCCACACCCCTGCACAACTTTTTTGAGCAGCGCAAGGGCTTGCGCCACAGAATGGTGCAGTTTGAATATCTGGCCCATAGTGTCTTGTTGCAAGAAGACCAACGATCCAAAGCCATATGTAAGCTGCCTATTAAAATAGGGGTTACTAAGTGGCTCTTGAGTCTAGTAATCATTTTTGAACTAAAAGGGTTAATGTTCTAGCCTGGTTCTGAAATGTAAATGTTGCGTCCTGTTGAAAAGTAAATGTTGCATCCTGTTGTTGCAACTGTCTACCCCAGCAACAGGGTGCTGCCCCTGCGCTGAGTACACTCCGTGTTCATTGATTCAGCACTTTCCTCGGGTTTTCTGCCCCCACAAAACCTGGGGCATAGAAAGGGGTCACCAGCCCACTAAAAGGAGAAAAAGGTTCTAGATTCTAGTGGAACTTCAGTTTCAGAGCCCTAAATAGCTCAGGTACCCACAAGTGTCATTCTCTGTCTGTGACTGGCCAGAGGGGGCCTATGGGCCCGGGCTGTTGGCAGGGCCCCAGGTGCAGAGTGACACTGACTCCCTCTGGTTAAGTCTCTGGAGGCTCGGATTCTGGACAGGGTCTGAGGTCAGGAAAACAAGGGCTGTTGACGGTCCACCATCAAGGAGGGCTGCTTGATGGTTTACACACCCAAATGTCCCATTTCAGCAATCGAAGGTAACTTGAAGCTTTCCTGTCACCTTGCTCCTGGATGGAGGAGCAGAGTTCTAAATCTGAACTGAACAAACCCAAGAATCTGCAGAGGACAGATGAGGTGGTGCAGTGACATTGAAACCAGAAAAAATGGGTAAGATGCGGTGAACCTGGCAAGCCTCATAGCTGTGACCCCTAGCTGTGTGATATCAAGACTTGAGTAAGGGATAAAGTACGATGGCTGTTTTCAACCTCAACATTAGGTGCCCACATCTAGGTGCTATGGCCTGGTAGCTAGGAAGGAATACCCTTCACTGAGTCACACCTTAGAATGGGTTTTGTACAACTGCTGTGCCTTTAAGGGCATGGGTACATTCAAGTATGAAAAGTATATACCGTATGTTTAACAGTAACTGCTGCTAATTTTCTACCCACTGCTTTCGGGCTTTGTATCTGTAACTACTGTTTTATCTGGGGTCTTGGCAAGACTGCAATTCATGCCCTGGCTCTACAGTCATGTGCCACTTTACTAGTAAATCAGAAATTCTGAAATCGGACTTCCAGTTCCGGTCACCTAAGGAATGGTAGCTTGATCACGGACCATGACAACCAAACCAGAACAATCCGTCAAAATCCAGTCAGAAAAATAAAGAAACTGTCGAGAAAACATAGCATCGAAGAGTATATGATGTCCCGGAAAATAAAACATAAAGATGGGACGAGTGGGTAGCATCCAAAACTTAACTTTACCAACTCCGGAATGCAGCAGCAGGCCAAGATCCGCGCCAAGATAGCTGAACTAATTCCACAGAGACCTACAGTCAGAGAAAACATGGAAGAGAATTGTACTATTACATCCAAAATGCTTTGCACCACTTTACGACTAATTAATGATACCTTAACCAGGTTGGAGCAAAGGTCTTCTGAGGACAGGCAGCAGATAACTGAACTCATGGAGAAAACTTCACAATTGGAAGAGACTGTCTCAGAGTATACAGCCATCACGGATATACATAATTCAGCCCTACAAGATCTACATCGGAGGGAACTCGCCTTACAGCAGCAGTTAGAGGACTTGGAGAACCGTAACAGATGAAACAATCTCCGTTTTACATGGTCTCCCGGAGGGGACAGAATCGGGGTAAATGTCTCAGTTCATGAGTAGTTTTTTGAAAGAAATACTTGGCCTGGAGAGTAGTAGTAGAGACCTGGGTATTATAAGAGCCCATCGCTCACTGATAATGAAACCTAAAGACTCACTAATGACTTCCAATTCCTGCAGACCTGGCTCTCTAGCAACCACCAAGTCCTGAACCTAGAAAAAAACCTGTGCTATGCTATTCGGATCCTCTAAGAAACTGTCTGCCCCTGCGAACAGGCTCCGGGTTCAATGCCTTGATGGCTCCCTCATCTCAAACACTGAGTCCTTCAAGTACCTTGGGGTCACTTTGATCCCACACTTGACCTGTCTCAACATGTCAATATGGTGTGCCGTGACACATGCTAAAGCGGAGCTTATCGCTGCACGCCCACTCCCTCACTCCTTCCTCCGCTAGACTTTCTGTTGCGAGGTATTCTCTTTACCCCAGCTCCAATATGCTCTGCCCTCCTCTTGCTGCAAACTCTGCTACACTCCACAAATGGGACACTGTCAACAACAACATCTGTAGATTCGCTTTAACTGCCCCACGCCTTACCCATCATTGTCTCCTTTACGCTGGCTTAAATTGGCTGTCACCTAAGGATATTCGAGCCTACTCCCTGGGCTGCTTTATCGACTCCCTGTCTAGACCTCTCCAGCCCTGTCTATCTTGCCAACCTCCTGACTCCCGCCTCACACACCTGCATTCCTCAGGTCTTCCTCTGTCCCCATGCTCTCCACTAGACCTTGCATGACAAAAATGGGTGAACAGGCATTTGCCCGTTTTGCTCCCAAATTCTGGAACTCACTCCCCCTTATGGTGAAAACTTCAGCCTCCCATCGAGAATTCAAAAACTCGCTGTTCACCCACCTCCTAGCCTCTGGCCAATGCAAATGCTCTTAATTTGCTTTGTCCCACTGCAGGCTGTCGTGTCTGACCCTGAGTACTACATTAATGTTCTCCCGTGCAATACGTTTGTCTAGGTGGCTATGAACCTTGATGTCTTTACTGTCCTCAGCTGTCTTATGGTTACCCTAATTGCTTTATTTTACATCCTTATTATGATCTATGCCTAAAATGTACCCTTATGTAATTATTACTGTGCTACCCAATGTATATCTTGTTTTGCTCCTGTACACCTATATTATGTCTGTGCATTTCTGCATATTGTAACCAATGTCCTGTGCTCTCCCGGGTCGTGCCTGAAAATAGGCAGGTCTGTTGCCTAGCGCACTTACCCGGTTACCAAAAGCTAATAAATAAATAAATAAGACCCCATTCAGTAATTATGGCTTTTTTGGATTACAGAATAAAGGAAGAAATCATCCATCTGGCATGGAGCAAGAAAAAGTGTTATTTGGTGATGTCCAATTTCGACCAAGATTATGCCCCTCAGATTTTAGCATGCAGACAGAAGGAATATGGAGTGGTAACGGCACTTAAACAGGTGGGATATCAAGTCCATTTAGAGTACCCAGCAAGAGTCAAAATAAATACCTCGGAGGGATGGCAATGTTTTCCAAAACTGGCAGAGGCAGTGAAATGGGCAGAAAAACATGGCGTCCCAATCCTGGAAGAAAGCATCAAATCAGCAGAAGGTATGGATAGACGAGGGGCCTGGCAGATGAGGGGGCCTCAAAAATCAGCAGTGGCACGCTTGGTTCAGGTCGCTTCCCTCTGTTGGGGAAGTCCGCGGGGCAACACTCAGATCCGGGTAGACCCGGATAGAGACATACTATATCCAAGAGCCCCCTCCAACCCACTTCGTTATGTAGGAATTTCTTTAATGGTTTGGGTCGATGGCTTGCTATTACGCCGGGTGACCACAGACAACCCTGCTGGAACATGCCACGTTAAAGGAGGCATTTTCTTGCTAGGAGGCTGGTCTCCTACCTCCCTCCCTCCCTAGAGTCTCTCTGGGAGAGAGGAAGAGGGTATAGTTACACCTTGAAGTACCAAGAATGACTAATCTGCTATATTTATGGCACTATGTATATAGTTTTGTTACAAGGAAAATGTTATGTTGTTATATATACCTGTTACAGTTACCAAGGTGGGCCCATGGGCATCATCAAATGATTCAAAGGTTTATGGTCTTAATACAATGGGGGACCTACGGTTAGTTTCCTGGAATGTCAGTGGGATCAGTAGCCCAGTGAAACAAGCCAGAATACTACAAGAGCTGCAAAGGCAGCAAGCTTCTATTGCATTTCTGCAAGAAACACACTTAGTGAGGAACATAAAAAGCTCCGTAGAGGATGGGTGGGAGGGGTTTATGCAGCCGAATACCAACATCACCCCAATAAAAGGGGAGTGGCTGTATTAGTAAGGAGAGACATCCCACTACAGGTAACCCAGGTGGAGTCTGACCCAGAGGGGAGGTATGTGAGGCTTAGGAGTGAGTACAGGGGACAGAGATGCACCCTCGTAAATCTTTATGCCCCGAACATTGAACAGGAAAGGACACAGTTTCTAAACAAATGCCTTTCAGAATCGGTAACAGATCCGAATAGTTTAGTAGTGATGGGAGGGGACTACAATACGGTCATGGACCTCGGGCGGGATAGAGTGGGCTCCAAGGCAGAGGGCTCGGCCAGAACTAGTAAGGTGCTAGCCAGATTATGTGCAGAACTGTCCCTAGTGGACGCCTGGAGATTTGCCAACCCAAGAGCAAAATACTACACATACTTTTCTCCGAAATACAAAATGTATTCTAGAATTGATTTTTTTTTTAGTATCACACAACTGTCTACAATATTTAAACAAGACAGACATTGATAACATTGTTTTGTCGGACCATGCCCCGATTTCTTTAAGCATGGAATTGTCCCCCAGACCTAGAGAGAGAGAGACAACATGACATTTAAATGTAAGTCTCCTAGCACACAGTAACTTCAAAGAGCTAATCCAGAAAGCCACTACAGAGTTTTTGGAACATAATCCACAGGGGGACACGGAGGCAGGGGGTTAGATGGGATGGCCTCAAATGTTACTTAAGAGGGCATATTATTAAATATATCTCCAGATATAAAAGATCCAAAATCCAAGAGAGGATAGAACTGGAAAGACAAATTTCTCGGTTGGAACAGAACCATCAGAGAACTTTGGACCCAGAGACTAAAAAGGAATTAGAGGAAATACAAAATAAACTGAATATAATTTTGGACTCACAGGTGGAAGGCCAGCTAAGGTATTGTAGACAAAGGTATTATGAACAAGGTAACAGGGCAGGCAAAGTACTGGCCTGGTAAATTCAAAAAGAGAGAGCCTTGAGAGCAGTCCCAAAGATACGATCACCTGAAACTCAGAGCCTGATTATATCCTCTGATTTAATAGCTGCCCAATTTCAAAAATTTTATGAGACCCTTTACCAAGCAGATAGGGAACCAGGTCACCTAGAGAACACACTTAAATACCTAGAAGTTGTATTACTCCCTAAATTGTCAAATTCACAAAGATCAGAGCTGGAATCTCCTATCACCACAGAAGAGATCTTGCAAAAAATCAGGCAGTTAAAAAATGGTAAGGTCCCTGGATTGGACGGATATGTGGCAGAATTCTATAAAGAATTTCGGGAGATATTGCTCCCCCCCATGAAGGAGGCTTGTAATGAGTTGTTGCGGGGAGAGGGGGCACCCCCCAGATCTTGGAATGAGGCACAGATTTCTGTGATCCACAAACCAGGAAAAGATCCGGAGAGTTGTGGATCATACCGTTCCATATCCCTACTCCCGGTGGATTCCAAAATTTTCACCGGAATAATAGCAACCAGTTTACAGAAAGAGATACAGACCCTGGTACATTGTGACCAGACTGGTTTCATATCGGAGTGATGCTTGCAAGATAATATACGTCGATTCCTAAACATAATCTCAGCCCAAAAACACAAGAAACAGTTCCAAGTAGCCAGTAGCCATAAGCATGGATGCCGAAAAGGCATTTGACAGGGTGGACTGGATATTCCTAGAGGAAACTCTTAGGATATTTGGGTTTGGGGACAAATTTGTAACCTTGATCGGGGCTCTATATCAGGCACCAAAAGCTAGAATTAAGGTGAATGGTTATCTCACGGATAGCTTCCCTTTGGGGTGGGGGACAAGACAGGGCTGCCCCCTCTCCCCACTGCTCTTTGCATTGTCTCTGGAGCCTCTAGCAGTAGCCATCAGGACAAATCCCCTAATAAAGGGAGTGCAGGTGGAGGGCCATCCCCAGAAAGTCGCCCTTTATGCAGATGACTCTTTGTTTTTTTCTTTTGGAGCCCAAAATGTCATTACCAACCCTGGTGGCTGAATTAGCAGAGTATGGCAAGTTAGCAAGTTATAAAATCAACCACTCCAAGTCGGAGATACTCATTTTGAGTGGCAACCCCTCCCGGGAGTTTAAGGCATCTTTCTCATTTACTTGGGCAAAAAAAAAGTTATAAAATATTTGGGGATTAGGATATCTGTTGACTTGACCTTTACAAAAACAACTATGCTCACCTGTTTCAGCAGATACAAGCTGACCTAACTAGATGGCAACTGTTACCACTAATTTTATATGGGAGTGTCCAAACTATAAAGATGAATGTCTTACCTAGGCTTCTTTTTCTTTTTCAGATCCTGCCCTTCGGGATCCCTAGGAATTTTTGGACTAACTTACAAAAAAACAACACAACGGTTTATATGGAATAGCAAATGTCCTAGGATAGCCCTGACTACATTACAGGCTCCGAGAGAGCAGGGTGGCCTGGCTTACCCTCATTTTTATGTTTACTTTTTGGCAGCTAGGGGGTCTCATTTGTGTACCTGGGTGAAATGCAGAACAGATTCGGGGTGGTATCTCCTGGAAGAGGACTCATTGAAAGGATGGGCACTTTGGGCCTTACCTACTAACACATTACCACCCAAGACACAGGGTCGGGAATTACACCCATGGGTCTCCCACACGCTGAAGATATTGCAGAAGTTTAGGAAGATTACATACACCCCAGAAGGGCTGGGACCACTCTCCCTGATACGGTTTGAGCCCACATTTATGCCACCTAGGTCCGATGCGGGTTATAAAGTATGGGCCGCAAGGCGCTTAGCCACCTTTGCCCAATGCATACAGAACAATTCTCCTCTGTCCTTTGCACAACTGATCAATAAATTTCACTTGCAAAAGCAAGACCATTTTAGATTTCTACAGGTACGTCATTACATATCTACAGCAAACAGAATAAAAAAAATAATTAGGGATAGGACAGAGTTGGAGAACTACTTATATGGGAACATATTGATCAAGGGGAATACACACCCATTAACACAGTTATATAAGATATTACTCCACACCCTTCATTCAGGCCTAGACGAACTTAAACTTAAATGGGAAACAGAGTTAAAAGTTAACAAATCACAGAACATCTGGGTCAAAAGATTTAATCGGGGTTGGCAGGTTACAAACTCTCCCACATGGCGAGAGCTTCATTGGAAGATTATTTGTCGATACTTCCTTACCCCCACAAAAATGAGACACTTTGGTCAATCTGGGTCCGCAGTGTGCTGGAGGGGCTTCGGAGAGACCAGAACCCAAGCTCATATTTTTGGGGACTGCCCATGGATACTCCCATTCTGGAGGGAGGTGCACACTCTAATAACTAGACTTACAGGTCAGCAGATACCCTTCTCGGGGGAGGAGTTGGTTTTGGGACTCCCTACATTGATTAGTGGGCCTAGGCAGTCCACAAAGTTAACTCAAATTATGAGGCTGGTGGCACTTAAATGCATTACTGCCAGGTGGTTATCTCCGCCCGCTCGGCAGGAGTGGCAGTCCAGAATGTCTCAGGTGGAAGCCATGGAATGGATTATAGCAACTTTGAGGCTACAAAGTGAAAGGTTTGCTCAGATTTGGTCCCCGATCATTATATGTAAGGAGAGGAAGTGATCCCCACATTAAATTTTTGGTAGGAAAACAGAAAGGAAACTTATATTTTAGTGACAGATGGAAGGTGTCATGGTAAATAGATACAATTTTGTACCCGCCTTTAATTTTAATTTTAATCTTAATTTTAATTTTAATCTTAATCTTAATGTTAAAGTTCAACTTTAGAGTCTCAATAGATTAGACTTTTAAGCTGTTAACAGAGTGGTTTTGTCTAAAGGGATTTAGAAGTCTAGATAGACCCATAGTCTTGAAATGTGGGCAACCACAGAAAATACAACAGTGGAAGAGTTAACTATGGGATTAGTACAGAGCATAGTCAACTGTATTTGTTAGTCAAAAGCTGGTGGTTAAAATGTTTCTTTATGGGTTAAACCTTACTATCCAGCTGTAGAGTCAGGTAGATTTTTAAGGTGAGACTTAGGCATATGATCACTATATTTGAAAAGAAGATGTTCATCACGGCAATACCAAAAAGTACTTTAATATCAGCAGTTGGACTGCTCTATGTTGACAATGTATAATGCTGAATGATGATTAATGAGATTTCCTAAGTAACCACTAATAAAGCTGAGTTACAAAAAAAAAAAGAAATTCTGAAATCAGAAGACTGCCTTCCACTTTGTCCTCACACGTCTTCAGACTCTCCCTGACTGTGCTAACATCATTGCCCTCGGAGACTTTAATACAGACTGGCTGGCTGACACTTCAGCCCCTATTAGGGATGCTGCAGCTGCTCAAAACCTGGCCCAGCTTGTAACCACTGCCACAAGAATCAACCAGACGACTGGTACTGTCACCCTCCTTAATCTAGTGCTCACCAACGCGCCACACAAAGCTACACAGATCATGGTGCTACCTAATGCCCTGAGTGACCACTCCCCAGTGCTCTGTCACTGGTCATATAGTGTTAACAAGCCCCCCCCAAAACTATCCTACAACGCCACCTCAAACCTGGCAAACTTCAGTCCCTTAGACAGTACCTCGTGAATACTAGTAAACCCACTGACAGGCAGCGCTACCAAGAAGCACGCAATAAATGTACATGGAGTATTCGAAAAGCAAAGGCTGAGTACTACAAAACCTTGCTCACCACCACATGGGGCTCAGGTCGCAAGTTTATGGACTCACTCAAAATGTTAAGTGGCAAAGCCTCCACCGCTCCTCCTACCCAGATCAGGGCCAATGGATCTATCACCACAGACCCAGTCCTTATCGCAGATAAATTAAATGACACCTTCTCTGACCTTACTGGTGTTCTCCCTCCAAATTTTTTCTCCCCCTACCCACCCTATACTGCACTGCTCCCTCTCCACCCCCTCATTCCACTTTAAAGCAGTTTCTCAGCGTGACACTGCCCTTCTTTTACTCAAAGCCCTCAGCAAATCTCGTTTTAGCAGTGATACACTAGACCTTAAACTGCTTAGGCTCACCTTCAATGAAGTTCTCCCCCCCCCCCCCACCATGCTTCTGAACCACTCCCTTTCTCTGGGTCAGTTTCCCTCCAAATGGAAATCTGCTCTCATCACGCCTATCCTTAAAAGTGGGGACCGCACCCTGCCTGGGAACTATTGCCCTATATCAATCCTGCCTCCCCTCTCTAAAACCTTGGAGAAAATTGTGGCCATTCAGCTAAATGACTGCCTTTCTAAATATAGCATCCTGTGTCCTGAACAACATGGCTTCCGCCATAAGCATAGTACCACCACTGCCCTCTTAGAATTTACAAACACCCTCCACACATCCCTGGACACTGGCTACACTGCTGGCGCTGTCTTCATAGACCTCTCTAAGTTTGATACAGTGCAGCACTGCCTCCTGGACTCCCACCAGATAGGCCTCCCTGACACCACTGACCGGTTTGCTAGCTACCTGTCTCAGAGAACCCAGACAGTCTGGATTGCCCATTCCCTGTCCTCCCTCCAAGTCAGGTCTGGGGTCCCTCAGGTCTCTATTCTTGGCCCACTACTCTTCTCCCTGTTCATCAACCCCCTGCCCAAAGCCTGCTCTGGGAAACTTCTATTGTATGCGGATGATGCCGTCCTCTACAGCTCACACACTGATCCCACAGCCCTCCGCTCGGCACTCCAGAAATCCTTCTCAGAAGCTGCATCCTGGTTCATTCAGCATAGGTTAGTATTAAGTTACAAAAAAAACTAAATCCATGATGTTTGCACCCCCCCAAAACAAGAACCTAGGACAACCCTTGCTCATTCTGAACTCACTAAATGACCCCCTTGAACAGGTTACCACTTTCAAATACCTTGGTATCACCCTAGATTCTGGTCTCACCTACCATGGCCACATCTGGATACTGAGCATTGCTGTCAACGTACGTATTGGTCTCCTTCACCGCTATAAGCACTGCCTCCCTCCAGAATCTCTCCACCTAGCCATCTCTGCATCTAGTCCATCTCTAATAGACTATGGAATCATCATTTATTGTGCAGCCGACAGCACACACCTACACAAGTTTAGAATGGCCCTTAATAAGGCCTGCAGATTTGCTACAGGCTGTGCTAGGCTTACACATACCTGCACCCTTTATGCCTCGACAAACTGGCTCAACTTTGATGGGAGGCTAAAATATCAGTCCTACCTCTTCGTTAAGAAAATTACATCAGGGTTACTCCCACCTGCCCTCTCCCCACTACTTCAGGCACCACTGTCTACCCGCCTCACACGGCAATCAGCGACAACCCACTTCAGGGTACCTTGCTGCAGGACCACCTCGGGCCAAAGAACTTTTAGATATCTGGCCCCACACTGGCTCAACTCACTCCCAAACTCACTCCTCACTGAACCCAAACTTGGTCGGTTCAAGTTCCAACTAAGAGACCTAATCACCCAGGGATCAGTATGTGACTGCCCCTAAACCTGACCTCCCATTCTCCCACCCCATCCTCCATGACTATGGACCCAACACTGATCCAGCCACCCCTGGGCATGCCTATACCATGACAATGGACTTCTCTGTCTGGCCTTGGCCAACAACTACCCACCTGGGCATGTCTAGCGCCATCGCCCTAAAGTGTATGTTTGTACCTGCAACCTTTTCCACTTTGCACCTTTGTTTAGCAACACTCTGTTACTCTGTATTCTCAGCTGCTATATTGTATTACTCTGTAAACATTTTGTAACCATTCTGTAACCATTGTCTGTAATCACTGCGTTAGTTGTTACTTTGGTCACTGTTGTCTCTGTTTTATGTAATGACGTGGAACCTTTGTAAAGGAGTCTTTGATTCAAAGATGTTATCCGATATTTATCAATAAACAAAATAATAGTACTGCTCACAGTGCCATGTAAATAAATGTAGGTGTTTTGCAAAGTTTCTGCCTCAAGTGTAGTGTCCTGTGCCCTATGTCAATACTAAATACTGTATATACTGTATATATATATATATATATATATATATTGTATATACACACATATGTATATATTATAGGGGTGCAGTAGCACCCCTAAAGTTAGAGTTGAGTCAGCTGTTCAATGTTAAACTCCCATTTTTGCACTTTAATAACTTTGTAGATAGAGAGCAGCAGCTTTCTTACCCCCAAGCGGTTGGAGACATGTGCTTAGGCTGGAGGCAGTGAGTAGGAGACACTTCCTGAGATGAAGAGATCCAGAGAAATGGTACCATTGCTGAGACCTGGAGCAGGGAATTTTCAGGAGATGAGAGCAGAGAAGAGCATACAAGAGTCTGTGTCTGAGAAGGCCTCAAGGAGCTGTGGTATCCCCTCAAGGGATCTGACTGGGGTTTGTGAGGACCAACTCCAGGTTTCGAGGTGGTGATAAGAAAGTAGCCTTGTGCCATATAAGTGGAGTCCTGGGGTAGTCCAAGATAAGTTCTCTGCTTGCCCTGTCGATGCCTCTGCTCCAGGATTAGAGGCCACACATGTGTGCTAAGAGTTGCTCATCGGGTATGGGTCTGTGAAAGTTGTGCCCTACAGGGCACTGGAGCTGAACGGAGGTTGCGAGGAGCCAAAGGAGAGTTGTCTGTCAAAGTCAGGCTTCCCTATGACAGAAAAGATCATCACACCCACTAGCACCAGAGAGTTGTTCACTACAACCTTATATCGCAATGCCTGGCAAATTCCAAATCAAGCAAGCTCTACCCTTGTTTATTTCACAGTATTCAAACCATTTCTCATAAGAGGTGCTACTGGTATGTGGCCCATAGCAACAAATAAATAGAGTCCAGTGCACCTCCCCCCCATGGTAAATCTTCGAAAAGTTACAAATTGCAGTCTGCTTAAATTGGATATTTTCTTACTCTGTCTCCATGAAAATTAGGGTTTCTTAATTTTCATATCAGATTTGAATTAAACCAGATGCAAGGGTGGACTCTTTTAGTTTGGTCCTAACAATGAACTGCCTGTAATGGCTTCTCAAACATCGCATGCATTGCCTAAACTGTTTTTTTAAAAATAAAGTGCTTCCACCTAGGAAATTCACAGGTGACTGCAGGGGAACATGCTATTGGAATGCCACTCACCTCCCAAGCATTTTACATATTCCAAGTCTAGCACACTCTACCTTGTTTAATTCATAAAATTCAAATCACATTTTCTCATAAGGGGTGCTACTGGTATATAACATATTTTTTATTTATTTAAAAGTTTTACCAGGAAAGGCATACTGAGCAGTCTACCACTCGATTTCAGATGCGTCCTGGGAGGGTGTTGGGATGGGAGGATACAGATCAAATACAAAGTACAGACATTTCACAGACGTATACAAAAAGATATATACAAAGATATCTACAAGAATAAATACAGTATGTACACAGCAAGCAAACAGAAAATCTGGGTTGATACGGTAGCAAATTGGTAGAAGGTGCAAATGACAACTACACAGGGTCAGAGGTAAACATTTGAAGTAACCACAGTTGGAGCCAGTTGGAGTCCTAGGTCCTAGTCTAGTGTGAGTTTAGGCTGCATGAGCTGTTGGAGGAGAAGTGCCCTTTAAGGAGGGAGTTGAGTTGCCGAGAGGAGGGAGTGCACCGAATGTCCTCAGGCAGGGAGTTCCATAGTTTGGGCATGCAAGCTCTGAAGGCCAACTGGCCAGCAGAGGTCACCATGTAAGGGACATGAAGGAGCCAGGAGTCGAAATTCCTGAGTGAGTATGCAGGGGGTGTTTAAGCAGTTAGGGTAGAAGTGAGGTAAGAGGGTAATGGTCCAGAATCTGGCCATGAAGCTATTGCAGTGGGACTGGTGCCTATTGTAGAGCGAGGGGAGGTTAAGGGACTGGTCATACCTCTCAACCTCCTGCTTCAAAAATCAGGGACAAGGCTTAAAAAAATCAGGGACAAAGGACTAAAATCAGGGACACCTCTTCAAAATTGGTGATATCCACTCAGGAAGCTGGTAGAATAAGGGCCTTGGTGTAAAATACATTTTCTAAGGAAGAACAAGCCTGTAACTTTAATTTTTGACATTATTTTGTAGTTAAAACCCTCACTGTTTGGTCACAGAAACACTATTTTTAGGAGGGACAGAGTAAAATTTTGAGGCAAAATCAGGGACGTCCCTGAAAATCAGGGACAGTTGAGAGGTATGGGACTGGTAGAGGTCAAAGTGATGGGTGGAGGGTGAACAGTCCAGGGTGAAGCGACAGAAGCAGTGGAAAAGAGGATCCAGTCTAGCCAGGGTGGACTTAGTAGCGGCACTCTAGACTACATCCCTGTAATCAAAAATAGGGAGGATCATTTTCTGCACAATTGCCTTGCGGGCTGGCAGAGAAATACAGCCACGGTTATGGAATAAGGCGCCCAGTCTGGGGTGCAGTTTTTTATGGGTAGCACTGATATGTGCCGAAAAGTCAAGGTGCTAGTCCAGCCAGACCCTGAGATATCTGAAGGAGGTGCAGTCTTCTAAGGGAGTCCCTTCTAGGATTTTGAAAGTAGGACTGGCGGGGAGTCGGGAGAGTCTCTGCCTTGTGCCAAAAGTTAATTAGACCAGTTTCTTGCCATTTAGAATAAGTTGATTTGAGTGAAACCAGAGCTGAACATCGCTGAAGTCTTGCTGGAGTCTGGGTGCCACTTCCAGGGAGGAGGGTCCTGAAGTATACAGTACTGTATCGTCTGCTTACATGTGAATGGATGTGTGTGGGCAGGCTGATGGCAGGTCATTCAGGAAGATAGAGAACAAGACTGGCCCAAGGACAGAGCCTTGGGGTACACCGATGGTGACAGGAAGGGAGTCAGAAGTGGATGTACCAATTCTGACTGATTGGGACCTGTCAGCCAGGTAAGGTTTGAACCAGCTGGTGGCTGCAGTGGAGAGCCTTGCGCAGAAGAGCTCTGACAGAGGAAGGGCATGAGATACAGTGTCAAAAGCCTTACCTAGGTTAACAAAAATGGCAGATGTGATGTGGCCTTTGTCCATGATTGTAAGGATGGAGCCAGTGAATCTGAGGAAGGAAGTGATAGTGGAGTGTGATTTCTTAAACCTGACTGGTAAGCAGTAAAGAAAGAGAAGGAGTCAAGGAAAGAGGAAAGTTGTGAGAGGACTAGATGTTCCTGGATTTTGGCTATAATGGGGAGGAGGGAGATGGGGTGGAAGTTACCAGGGGAGGATGGGTCACCGCCTTTAGGGAGGGGGATGACTGTGGCATGCTTCCAATCTGAAGGGATAGAGGCGATAGAGAAGGAGAGGTTGTAGAGGGATGCTAGGGGGATGGCAATGGATAGGGCCAACAGGTAGAGCATTTTGGCATCCGATTCCAACCCCGAGGGGCATTTACCCTTAGAGGGATTGAGGGCAAGCAGGGCATTGAGTACTTCGGTCGCAGTAACCAGGGAAAAGGAGAAAGCTGGGTAGGGGGTTAGGGTGGGAAGGGATGTGGATGCAGGACGGTGTGTTGCTGGCAGTGGATTTGAGTAGAGGGAGGTCACACCACTGGTGAAAAAGGAGTTGAAAACAGTGGCCACTGTGTGCCATTCTGACACTGTGGAGCCACAACTAGGAACAGGGTGGGGGTTGGGTGGGAGGGAGAAGAGTGATTTGATCAATTTCCAAAACTTAGCCGGGTGATTTAGATTGTTTCAGAAGGATGATGTGAACTAGAAGGCTTTAGCTTGCCGGATAAGCCTGGTGCAGGCATTTCTACGCGTTCGGTAGTGTTGGTGGCCAGCATGGGTACCTGATGCTTTATAGGCTTTCCACGCCTGGTCCCTTGCTTGGAGGTGGTCCATAACGTCTGCTGAGATCCAGGGCAGATGAGCTCCCCTTACTCTGGCCTTTTTGAGTGAGGCACAGTGGTCCCAGATGGCAAGAAATCTGGACTTGAAGAAGTCTAGGGTGGAGTCAATAGAGGTGGCCTTGGGGATGAAAGACCAGTCTGAGTTTTCTAAGTCATTTAGGACCCCTTCAAGGCCAAGGGATTTGTAAGACCTGATGAGGAGAGTTCTTGGTGGAGGTGACTTGGCTTTAAATATTGTTCTTACTATGTATATCATGTGGTAATCACTCAGAGAGTCTGGTAGGAGGCCAGAGGCAATTATCTTGTGTGGGTGCGAAGTGAGGGCCCAATCCAGTAGGGAGTGGTTCTGAGTTTTGTGGTTTAGTCACGTGGGCTCAGTGATCTGTTGAGCCAGACTTAATGTAGCCACATGGTTATGGATCTTGGTGCTAGCACCAAAGAGCCAGTTCAGGTTAAAGTCACCAAGGATATGAAGTTTGCTCCCTGAAGCAATGGTTTTTATGGTGTCCAAGTGCACTATGACAGAGGTCATTTGGGAGTCAGGGAAACAATAGGAGCCTGCTATAAATATGGGGATTGAGTGGGGTAAGGAGATTTTTATTAGTAAGGCGTTAATGGATGGCAGGAGAGCGGATAGCATGACAGGAGAGAACTTTATCTGGGATGATATGTAAATAGCTATGCCGCCACCTCTCTTGGTGCCCAGGCGGTCATGACGAGTGACAGAGAACCTAGGAATAGCTACTTCTGCGTCCAGGTTGTGTGGTTTCAGCCAGGTCTCATTGATAATCAGGATGTCAGGATTTAGTGATAGGATGATTGGTTGGAGCAAGGGCAATTTTTGTAATAGACTGCATATATTTAGGTGGGCTACTTTTAGGCCTCTGGGTAGTTGGACAGTGGGACAGGGGTTGTGACTGGTGTGGGTGGCAGGTCCAGGGTTTAGCTCGATGTCCCCTGTGAGGAGGAGTAGTAAAGTTAGTACCAGTTTTATATTAGGTAGAAAACATTTTGGCCTGCGGTGGACAGAGGGAGTATGGGAGGAATGGGAGAAAACCCCGCCGCTGGGAATTTCATCACTGACAGCCCAGAGTGAAAGGATGGGGGGAGAATGGAAGGACTGGAAAACCTGCAATGATGTGGAGCGAGGGAATGTTGTCCAATTATGAGTGAGGCGCAAGTACTTGTGTGTGTGATTCAGAGAGTAATATGTGGAGGACTAGGTTGCAATTCGGGGAGATATGAGGGTGGGAGGGATGCTATTGTGGCAAGTAAGGCTATACCTAAGATAGTTTTATAGGCTATATGCAGCATGTCTATGCTGGAATGGGAGAAGTGGAACCAGATTGGCTGTGGTGGCCACTAGTGGTGGGAGCAGATAAGCGTCAAAGGAGAAAGTAGGGTGATTGGTTATTTCACACACGTGACTGCCTATATAGTAAGTGGCTCACAAAGGGTGGTGGTGGGGGCAGTGGGGCAGCTGATGCAAAGCATCAACGGGAAGAACACAGTCCTCTGAGACACAAGGATATAGGCTGTCTTAATGTCATACCTGCAGATTTCGACGGGGGGAGGGAGACTCCGTGTGCCCTCACGACCACCAGCGGGGATAATCAGTGGGGAGCTGAGGAGAGAAAGCAAGAGGATGTATTTATAGGTATGGATTAGCTAAGGGAGAGGAGGGGGGAAATGCCACATGCAAGCTACGAACTAGTCTCAGGAGCTGAACAGGACACAATAGTTACTCCAATTATTTTTACATTGAAAAACAGGTTCTGAATTCCTAAAGCACTGTCCCTGGAGCTAGCAAATCTTAACGTAGTCCCTGAGAGTAAAAATGGGGCACAGGCACGTGGATTTACTAATATAACAAGTTTCTGGCAAGTAAACTCCTGAACTAAATAACAAGTTCTGATGCAGTTTTACATTTAAAACTCTGCTTGCCTAAACAAAACACTTTACCTGGAGCTTAACAATTGCTTTAAACACATTTGGGTGCACTAGTACAATTACTTAGGCATACAATAGATGCACCTTTATTTTATGTTATTTAGTATTTATTTGCTACATGTTGTTTTTTTTTACTCTTGCACAAATATTGATTTATCTCCCTAGCAGCAGAAAATCCATTTGTACTGTCCTTCAGGCTAGAGTCCCAGTAACTACTCCATGCTCTATGGTTCTTCTGCCAGACTCAAAGCGAATCATACTGCCTTAACTATCCCGTGTGCAGATGGCTCCTCACCGAACACCACTAACTCCTTTAAATATCTGGGTGTCATTCTCGAGCAATCCCTAGACTTTGATATACACATTACTACCACCTGTAAATCAGTTAATGCCAAAATTGGTAGTGCCTATCGAACTAGATATGCCCTGACCCCATCTGCCAGACTCGCTGTGGCCCAAGGCTTTCTTCCTCCAGCCCTTCTTATGGTTCAGTCACTTACCACTCTGCCTCTAAATCATCCCTCCATAAGTGGGATACCACCTACAACAGCATCTGCCGATATGCCTCTGCATCTCCCCGGTTCAGACATCATTGCCAGCTCTACAGTGACCTAAATTGGCTTTGCCCCTCCGCTCACAGACTACAGGCTTTTAGTTCATTAATCGACTCCGTTGTCAGATCGGGCCTACCACCATCCCTCTCATCCCTATTGGTCACACAGCCTCTCTCCTATGGACTGCCATCGACTGACCAAGCCCTCTTTCACCTTCCCAGACTCAGATCTAACTTGGGTTCTCACGCCTTTTTTCACTTGGCCCCTAAATACTGGAATTCCATACCCCAAGCTATTTGACAAACAGCTACCCATGACACCTTTAAGAAACTTCACAAAAGCACCTTCACTCTATAAACTCCTGCATCTGCTTTAACCCTACTTTAGCTCCACTCTCCTTCCTACACCCTTCCTCCCTGCTCTGCTTTAGTCTGCTTCTCAGTAGTCTCTCTTCTCCACCTCCTTACACCCACATCCAGGTCATCTCCTCCCACTTCTCTCTTCATCTCCCGCTCCTCTTCCTCTGCTCTCTCTTTACTCTCTGTCCTCCCTCTCCTCCTGTCCCACCCTTTCTCCCCTTGTTAACCACCTCTGTGTAAACCTTACATAATGTCCTATATGTATGCCCCTATTGCTATACTTATGTTCTTATTTATTGTGTTACCTGATATACTGTTTCTGCAACTTTATCATACCTTTTAAACTTCCTTGCTTATTACTGAATGTATCTCCCCATTTCTGTGAGTTTTTTGACTATGTATTGTATTGTTTCATGTGCTGCGACACATACGACTTTGTATTCCTAAAACTGTATTCTCCCGGGTCGTGCCTGAAAATAGGCATCCCTATGCCTAGTGTACCTACCCGGTTACCAAAAGCAAATAAATAAATAAATAAGTGCTGGCCAGACAAAAATTTGAACTTGGCGCCAAAACTTAAACACAGTCCTCTGAGACACAAGGATTTAGGCTGTCTTGATGTCGTACCTGCAGATTTCGGCTTGGGGGAAGGGTGGCAAAAAAACTGAGACCTTTGTGTGTCGAGAGCATTCAGAAAACCTGTTGGGAGAGGCCATAATACACTTGAAATCATACTTGAAGAATTCTATAGCAGCCAAATGGAACCAAAGCACTTTAACATGGTATACTGATAAACTGTAGCGTATAGGACTATAGCTACAACTTGAATATATTTTGAAAAACTGTTCTCTTCCATTGAAAAACAAATTAAAAACAGATACGCTAGGTAGCTGTAATTTACAGCTACGGAACAAGATGACATAATTTAGTTTGAGAATTAAACTGATCCTGACAAGGTTTTAGACAGATTATGATTATCTGAAACAAGAAATGGCAGGTGGTAATGGAATTTGTGTGAATATGAGCTCATTCATGCATGAGGTGGGTCAGGGGTACCACTAGACTACAAGGGAATGGTCTGGCAGGAATATGAGTTCACTTGGGCATCAGGTGGGTTGGGGGATACCCCTAAACTACCAGGGAATGGTATTAACAGGAACACGAGTTCAGTCGAGCATCAAGCAAGTGTGTGTACCCTTAGACTACCAGAGAACAGCAGTATACGGGATCATACTGTCTCCTGGCCATTGGGTGAGGGGGACTAGAGAGCTCAGGTGGGAAGGGGGCAGTTGATTGTGCATAACTGTGCACAAAGTTAAGCACAGGGGTTCAGAAGCATTGTATAGCGTTGCCATGGCAGCCTTTTGCAGCTTACAAAATCCACTGAATACACACTGCGCCCTATATTCTAGAGACTTCCCTCATTAGCTAGGACACAGTGGGGTGTTCAGCGCTGTCATGCTATCTACCAAGCACTATGTACCAGGGCCTTTTGAATATGTCCCATTCCATGCCTCATCCAAATGTGTTCTGCCCAGTTAGCTCAGCACTTTTCATGTTAGCACCGCACTAACCTTCCGAATATAGGGGCTGGTATAAACCAAAAAAAAGAAGCTAACTAGAAAAACATAAGAAAGTTGTTTCTTTCAATCTAATCTTCATACTTGGGGTTAATACCTGTAACACTGCTTAAAATTATCTACGACTCCATAAAGGGTTTCAATGGACCCGTCCCCAAATGAGGCTAAACTGATAATCAGAAATATTTTACACAGCTTTTCTATAGAATGTATACCATAAGCAGTTGAAATGATGTAACTTCCAATAAGTTAAAAACAATGGTGCCTATGCACTATGTGGCAGAGGGTATGCACAAGAGGCCTCAGCAGGGCCTCTGTCCAGGGCTCTGTCCCCGCGACGTGCTAGTGTGCAGGGGGTGGATCAGAGGACATAGGCGGGCATCCAATCGAATGACTGTCCTGGTCGTCTAATAGATTGCCCATTCCGTACAGGACAGGGGATTGTGGGATGGCATGGGACAGTTAAATTTAAAAGATGGGCGACTGCCCGAATGGCCATCAGCTCTATCAGCCCAGAGGGCCGAGGTAGCACAATAGGGGAATTCATCATCCCATCCCAGCTAATGGATGTAATCTGGGGGTCATGCAATGTATACTCAAGGTCCCTCCTGTGCCCCTTGCTTGGCACTCCTCGCATGTTCGTGAATAGCACATAGTGCGGGCACACCCCCAGACACACCCATAGACCATACACATGCATATCTGCATGGCCAGCTGGGGGATCAAGTGTGGAAGGGATGTATGCTCCTTCTGTGCATGCCACTGGGGTCTGCGAGACCTCCATTCTGTGGCTTAGCATCTTAGGGTTGCTTACACACCACTGAACCTTGGCGCATAGGCATTGTCCATAGGGGCCCACTGTTTATATTTTAACCTGGATACCATCTATGACAATCTTAAGCAAAACACAACCAGAATGAATTTAATTGCTATTATAATTAAAAACAAAGCATGGAAACCATGATCAATCATGGATACTAAAAACCATATTTAGATTATGGATAACCATGGCTGCTACCTTAAATATTATAAAATGTTATTTTTAAGAATGTTTTTTTCTTTCATCTCTCAAACTGAAAATGCATTTAGATCTCCCAGTTAGTCTTTCTTGAGTGTGTCTTTTTCCAATCCTGTATGCATGTTCATTAACCACGAACAGTACTGTCCATGAATCCTGGACAAACCATGGATGGAGTTCTCATGGACAAAGATCAGGGACAGAGCAGTCAAGACCACGTACAACTGTGCTTGTCCATGAAAACAAGGACAGCCAGATACTGGTGAATTCAATCCCTCAACCAGTCTCTCCATGAAAAAAATACTTCCTGGCATCTCTCATAAATCTGCCCCATGCCAACTTCATGGAGTTGCCTCTCATGTTTGTGTTCCCACTCTGTCCACACAGTTCCTACTATCCACTTTACTTACCCTGTGGAGGTATTTGTATGTTTCAATCATGTCCCCCCCCCCCCTTTTGCCTGAAATGTGAACATGTTCAGATCAGCCAACTTTTTTTGTCTTTCTTTTCCTGCTATCCCTCAGCAATCCTAATTACCCTCCCGTGCATTGCCTTCACTCTGCCCCATCCCTCTTTAGATGTGGACTCCTAAACTGCACACAGTATTCCAGGTAAGGATGAACCAATGACCTGTACAGTGGTAGCAGCACCTCCTTTCTCCTGTTGGCAATCCACCACCCTATGCACCCTAACATCATATTTGTCCTGCCCACTACCCAACTGCATGGTGCAGATGCCTTCAGGCTGTCTGAAATTATTACCCTCAAGTCCTTTGCCTGTGTATAGCTTTCCACTACTACCTCTCCTACACTGTATTTAGGGTTAGGACTCTTTGCCCCACCACAGGTGCATTACTGTGCACTGTTTAGTGCTAAATTTTAACTGCCAAGACATCTGCCCACCTTTCCAATCCACCCAAGTCCTCCTTCATAATCTTTGCACTCTCATTAATATCCACCCAGTCGCATATCTTAGTACGGTATCATGCATGTCACATATCTCAGTACGGTATAATGCATGAAAAGGTATATTTTGCTCTGAATCTCTACCCCTATGTCACAGATAAGCAAACAATAATGCCCAACAGGGTGGGCGGTGTTGGGCAATACTGGACCGACTAGTTGTGCGATTGAGGCCTGACGCCGCAGGCAGAGGGCCTTATAGTCCTTGGCCGGTCCGCTTATTGCCCATACCGCCCACCCTGGAGGACATTATTACATGAACAGCACAGTAAAATAAATGGCAGAGAAAAAAATTGTTAATACAATAATTAATTGAGATTAACTTTGTAATTAAATAGTTCTCCACCTGTACTGAACAGATAAATTTGTCCTAATGGAAATGCTAAGTTATAAAATGAAACATAACTAGTGGAATGCTTTTGGTGCTACTACAGCACAGTTTTTCTACAGTCGACACTCCCTCAACGGAACAGTTTCATTTGCAGGCCTGCCTTTTGTCATTTCTTTTTTTTTTATATTGGGGAGGAGAAGAGGTGCAGAAGAGTTTTGAACAGCAATCTGGCAGAACGGAAGAATGACAGGTACCTCTGAAGTATTTCAGATATGGCAGGAGTCTGCAGTTCATTTTAAAAGTCCTCTGTTGTGATGCATTACAGATTAATTTTAAAAAGAAACACAGTCAAAGTGTAATGCTTTTTTTTCAAATATGGGGAGACAATGCGGCAGAATGTGGGAATAATGCTAGGAAAGCAACCGTGGTGCTACCAAGAAACACTGGTGACATCTTGGAGGATACGAGCCATGATTTGGGGGACAGGGTTAAAGTTTTTGCACTTCTGGAGGTGAGTGGGCAGTGACTCATTCTGAGGGAAAGGGGGGCTCTTTGGTTTGACAGCATGCTTGGCTGCCGATTAGCGAGAGGAAAGAGCCGTTGGCAGTGAAAGTTGCAGGCTGCTGGAGGAGCGAGACGAGCACAGTGCTCTGTCTCAAGTATGTAGAAAGTCATGGGGCATGGGGGTAGAATATGGCATTGTAACTAATAAAATTAAAGGGGCACTATCAGGCTTTGGTGGTATTTTTTCCACCTCACGATCCTGGTGGTGTTTGCTCCTCACATTCACAGGAAAGCACACAGTAACATGCGCATGCCAAGGGTCACGACTTCACTTTTCAAAGTCTTTTTTCTATGGGATATACTGCTTGTTTCAAAGAAAGACTTACATAGCCAGGCTTGTTGATCCCTATAGATTCAGATCTCTAAATAAACTCATATGCCTTCTTAAAAAACAAGAGTGCTCATGAATGAGCTTACAGGCGCTCCGGCACCAAGAACACTTGTGAACGCGCCAGGCTGCAGGCAGGGGGAGAATTAGCCGTCCCGGCTGAAAAGTAATACTGGGTTAAAAACATCATTTTTTTTATTTCTTTCAGTAATCGGGTGCCCAGGTGTGCTTTCCTGTGAATGTCAGGAGCAAACACCACCAGGATCGCGAGGTGGAAAAATACCACCAAAGCCTGATAGTGCCCCTTTAAAGTTACCATAAATATGCGAAAAAAAAGGTTTTTATGTGGTTTTCTATCACAGTTGGGACTGAATTACAGTGTTGGGTTAATATCTCGCTAAGCAAGAGATAAAAATGGCGGCGATTTCAAATACTGTTTGGTGGTTTTGGCCAATCATTAAGTAGGGTGCACGCAAGGATTCGTGTGTGGGTGAAGGGGTACTTGGGCTGGCACTTTTAATTTCCTGGGTATCTATTGAAAGTTAATGTACCCTCCTGGCAGGGGTACCAGCCAATCGGATGCCAGGAAATAAAAAGCCCATTTTCTAAAGATGTTTAAAAGGACTGGTCCCAAGACTGATCCCTTTGGCACCTCATAAGTGACCCCCAGATCCCCAAGCACTAATGATTTGTTAGAAAATGGGCTTTTTATTTCCTGGCATACGATTGGCTGGTACCCCTCCTGGGGGGGGTACATTAACTTTCAATAGATGCCCAGGAAATTAAAAGTGCCAGCCAAAGTACCCCTTTACCCACAAATGAATCCTTGCGTGCACGCTGCTTAATGATTGGCCAAAACTACCAAACAGTATTTTAAATTGCTGCCATTTTTATCTCTCGCTTAGTGAGAGATATTAACCCAACACTGTAATTCAGTCCCAACTGTGAAAGAAAACCACATAATAACCTTTGTTTCACATATTTATGGTAACTTTAATTTTTAGTTACAATGCCGTATTCTAACCCCATGCCCCATGACTTTCTACATACTTGAGACAGAGCATTGTGCTCGTCTTTCCTCCAGCAGCCTGTAACTTTCACTGCCAATGGCTTTTTTCTCTCACTAATCGGCATCCAAGCATGCTGTCAAACCAAAGAGCATCCCTTTCCCTCAGAAGAGGTCACTGCCCACTCACCTCCAGAAGTGCAAAAACTTTAACCCCACCCCCAAATCATGGCTTGTATCTTCCGAGATGTCACCAGTGTTTCTTGGCAGCACCACGGTTGCATTCCTAGCATTATTCCCACATTCTGTCACATTGTCTCCTCATAATCAAAAAAAGCATTACACTTTGACTGATTCTTTTTAAAATTAATTTGTAATGCATCACAACAGAGGGCTTTTAAAACAAACTGCAGACTCCTGCCACATCTGAAATACTTCAGAGGTACCTGTCATTCTCCTGTTCTGCCAGATCACTGTTCAAAACTCTTCTGAACCTCTTCTCCTCCCCCCATATATATATATAAAAAAAAAAAAGAAACGACAAAAGGCAGGCCTGCAAATGAAACTGTTCCATGGGGGGGTCGACTATAGAAATAGAAACTGTGCTGTAGTGGCACCAAAAGCATTCCACTAGTTATGTTTTCATTTCCTTAACTACAGCATCTCCATTAGGACAAAGTTCCAGTACAGGTGGAGGAACTATTTAATTACAAAAGTTAATCTCAGTTAATTATTGTATTAATATTTTTTTTCTCTGCCATTTATTTTTACTGTACCCATTTTCTAAGCGCGATAATGCCCTCCAGGGTGGGCGGTATGGGCAATACTGGACTGGCCATGGGCTATAGGCCCTCTGCCTGCGGCGTCAGGCCTCATTATGTCCCTGGCTGGTCTGGCATTGCCCAATACCGCCCACTCTGTCAGGCATTATTGCTTGCTTACCACCCTCTGGGTCCTGTCACTTAACCAGTTTCCCACACACCTAGTAATTTTGTCAGCTACGTCGTGGTCCTGCATCTTCTAAACCAACTGTTCTTGTGGGAGGGAATCATAGGTTTTACTGATGTCAAGGCACAGTATGTCCACTTACTGTCCCTTATCCAGTACTTTAGTCACTCAATCAAAGCAATACATCAGGTTTACACACCCACCTCCCATGAACCCTTGCTGTCTCTTGTCCTGCAGTCCATTTGCCTGCAGTAAAGTTACTTTCCTTTCCCTTATTGTGATCTCTAGCAGTTTACCCACAATAGATGTTAGTCTGACAGGTCTGTAGTTCCCCGGTTCATCCCTGCTCCTGCTGTTGTGCAGGGTAACTACATTTACCGTCCTCCAATCCCTCGGTACTAGCCTTGTCTCCAGTGAGCTACTGAATAGCTCAGCTAGTGGTTCAGCTAGGACCTGCCCCATCTCCTTAAAACACCCAAGGATGTAGCCCATCCACAACCATGTGGGACCAGTTAAAGATAATATGTTAATAAACATGGCAGTGACTATGCTACATTATACAATGGGTCAGAGAATGCTGAAACCTGATTGGCTGACTGGCATCTTTCAGCCATTGTAAATCCTAGTATGATCCATGGAAATAGGTGCCTGTCAGCCACATCAGGAATCCCCAATTTTTTCAATCAATCCAACCCCCTGAAAATAAAAATAACAAAGCCACCATGTTGAATCCCCAATAAACCATGATGCAAAAGTGGGAGTTTCAAAAAAGGACTGCAGCATGTGATTGATAGACTCCAACAGTCCCAAACCCACTTCTCATGGCAAGCAACAGAATACGGTAAAGAAATCCCTCCTAGCTGTTCCCGCTACTCCTTTCTGCTAACGCTCAAGAATGCAGGTTGCATTGAGACCTTTTTCTTCCGAATGGATGCAAAACCTGGGGGTGGTTCTTGATGATGGGCTGACACTGTGTTCGCAGGTGTCGGCAGTAGTCAAGTCCTCATTTTATCATATGAGAAACATCACCCGGGTCAAGCACCTTGTTCCGTCCAGCAACCTTCTGATGCCAATCCATGCCTTTGTGACCTCTCACCTAGACTACTGCAACTCCCTCTACCTAGGGCTTCCGGGTGTTGATATCCACCACTTGCAGTTGGTGCAGAATGCTGCAGCATGGCTGCTAATGGGGCCGCCTCATTCTAGCCACATCACTCCTGTGTTGTGTGAACTGCACTGGCTGCCTGTACAGTAGCAGATCACCTTCAAGGTCAGTCTTCTGACCTATAAGGCCCTGCACGGACAGGGTCCAGGCTACCTGCAAGAGTTCCTGAACCCTTACTGTCCAAGTTGACCACTCCGCTCAGCTGATGAGGGGTTGTTAGAGATTCCCAGGGTACAGCTGAAAACCTTCGGGTCCCGAGCTTTTATGTATGTAGCCCCTACCCTGTGGAATTCTCTACCTCATCAGATTTGAGAGTGCCAGACTGTGGAGAGCTTCAAGACGGCCTTAAAAACCCATCTGTTTTGCCTGGCCTATGGGGATTTTACTGATTAAATCTGTTTTTATTTTTATGTAATCTGAAATTGGACTGTTCTACTTTTTATTTGTCTTAATGTGTTTTTATCTATAATTCTGCACAACGTTTTAGTTTTTGGAATTGCGCTCTAGAAATAAAGTTGATTATTGTTATTATTATTATGGCACTCTCCCCAGTGCACCCAACATTAAAGCATCCCCCGGCCCACATTCCAGTCCTCTTGGCCCTAATGACAATGGGACAGCACCAAACAGCAATTCACATGATGTGCCACTCACCTGAAGCTGCACCCTTTACAGACCTTTGCAGCCAAAATAAATCTCCCAATTTCATTCAAAGACCACAAAAAAAATGCAGGTTTCTTCCCTTTAAATGGAAAAACTGCACTGACCCTGGAACCACACCCTGAACTGTCATAGTCCATCTGTAGGAGATCGGGGGGCTTTTGTTGGCTCCTTCGCAAAATACAGAACTGTATTTTGATTTGATTTTTATTTGTATATTGGTAAGCACACTGGGATACAATCCCTTTTACAGGTATGACCCATGGTCAATCAAAAATACATACAAATGATGTCAGACAGAATTATACTTAATACAAAACATATAAATAGGAATGAATATTCCACGACTGGATAACAATCACAATTAGGCATAAACTTAAAAAGAAACCCTGATGCAATTTGAACAGTTATTCAATTTTATATCACAAGAGCTGTAATTCCATAGCTAATATGTACATTCAATCAATTAATCAATCAATCAATCAATCACTTTATTTAACCAGGTATATACACCATTGAGCAAGCTCATTTTCAAGGTGGTCCTGGGCAATAGTACATTGCAGTTCAGTACAAACAAAATACAGATGAATTAAGGTTGTAACAAAAAATTTAGGAAACATTGAACAATAGTACGTTGCAATTCAGAACAAACATAACACAAACAGGGTAGTACAAAAATGTAAAAACATATGCAGGTGAACCACAGAAGGCCAGTATTTAAGTGCCTGTCATAATGGTGAACACAAATAATTCAGAGCACAAATTGTGTAAATGTAGAGGAGCAAGAATCCAAGGCACTCTACAAACAGTAGTAAGGTAAAGATGGTAAGAATGGGCGGGGGGGCAGAGAAGAAGAAAATTGGTATGATAGAGGTAGCTGAAAGAAGAAGAGGAAGGCCAGAATAAGGGGAGTGAATTAAGTGAGCTAGGCAACCTTAGTAGGGAGGAATCATAATCGACATTTAGCTGCAGGATTTGTAAAGGAGCATGATGTAGGTTGTTCAGTGCCTACAAAAACCAGTTGCAGGCTTCCATCAACAGCACGGTTAGTGAAGCTTTAAATGAGAATATGCCTGGGAGTAAGATGAGTTTTAAGGAGTTTTGCATGATATTCCGTAGCGATGGGAGTGAGAAGTTGATGGCAGCCACGCCATATAACGTGTTCACTCTAGGAATCTGGAAGCAGAGTAAGGAGAACAGTGCTCCCAGATCTACAGGGATTCCTGTATTTTAAGGGATTTTTGCTACAAAACCGGGATACAGGCAGGAAATCTTTTATTTTAAAATATCAAGGGAAATGGACAAACACTACGGGAAAATGCCCACTATGAATCTCATGGCTGCCAAGATCCAGACAGAGCCCTCCAATTGGTGCTCAGTTTGCTGACTTTGCTACACTAAGCAATTCTGGTCCATTTGCAGCCTGTGTTTCTCTGGGGTGATGGTAATGTGTTGGCAGTGCATCTTTCTGAGGATGAATTCAGATCTTCTGATCAAGAACTAGTGAGCTGCTGCATGATCCAAACACCTGCCATGTGGCCCCACTCAAAACAGCAACACGCTGAGTCAGCCGAGCTGCATCTTAAATGCCACTGTTCTGAAATGGCAGAGAGCCTAAGCCACCGAATGTAACCAGCCTTCTTGTGGGCAGCCCTGTGTTAGTCTATTTAAAACTCATTTTATGCAAAATGAGTCAGACAAAAGACTGACCACTTGATGATGATATGCTTTGGGGTGAAAAAGAAAGAGTGCTTAAGTGTTGCTTGAGGGAAGCAGCGCCCAAACCACCAAGGCAAACAAACCTTCTGTTTTGCAAATTTGTCTATTTAAAACACATGAAGTGCAAAAAGCGAGCCAGACAAGAGACTCGATGATGGTGGGCTTTAAAGGGTGACGGGGACACAAAGAGTGCTGAAGTGCTACTTAGCTTGTTTGGTGCACAGAGCAGAGTTGTATTTTTAAAAAGATCACTAAGGCAGCACTTCTTCTGACCAGCCTAGAGGTTGAGATTATTTGAAAAAAAATTAGACAGTGTTTCTATTTAATTGTGAGCCTGGGAAAGGTATGGGGGTGTCTTCATCAAGATAAGCAGGAGTTATTAATTATATGTGTGAGATCAGAAGGGACCCATAGACCCTTGTCTGGCCTAAGGTTAGTAAAATAAATGGAAAAAAAAGGGAATATTTGTTTTTACCGCTGAGAGTTCAGTACACAAAGCTGTGTGTGCGTGTAGGGGGGTGCTTAAGCATGCCAATGAAAAACACAACAATACACTGAAACAATGTTTATTAATGGAGCACTACAGGTACACAGAGCTGTAGGCCCAATGCACGATTAGTGTGCAGTGGCTATGCACGCATATCTGGGGTGAGTAGCTACTCCACACCCCCTGTGCCCCGCATGGGATGCACGAAGGGGGCACATGCAGACCCACTGCACCCGATCCCCATGTCTGCAGACAGCTCCACGATGGGGACGTTCCGGGGTTGTGCCAGCACTACGTGTATTCACTAACCCGCATAGTGCTGGCCGCATGGGTGCAGAGGGTGGTGCAGGCTACATCAGGGAGACCCTGCCATAACCCACAGCATGCCCTCATGAACACAGGTATTCGGTCACTGGGGGACCAGGACAGTGCACACTGTGCTGCTCCCAACTGCTGGGCAGCAGGAGATGTCAGGGGCAGCTGGATGGGTGAGCACCCAGAAAATTTATGTGAGGCTGCACTGGGACTGGAGGGTGCCACGCTGGTCTGGGTGCATGCTATCAGCATGCACAGCCCCAGACTCATGCCACCCAATGTGTGAGATCCACTATGGGTCCCAGGGGGGCATCCCATTGGATGTCTGCCTGGGAAAACTCCTCCCCGGCCACCCTGCAGAGTCCTGTGCGTTGGGGAGGAGCCGTGGATAGGTGGTCGGCATTGGTGAATGCCAGTATGGGTGCACCTGTCCGCGGGGTACAGGGGCAAGGGTGGGGTATGCACATTTTGTGCATCCCTATGCCCCTTTCATGCACTGTGAGCAGAACACAAAATGTATCAGTCTGTGATTAGGGGGTAAATTTGAAGTTAAGGCATTTCATACTATAAATAGAATACTATATAAGGGACTGTATTATTACAAGGTTATAATACCTTCAGGAGGTTCTGGAGACATGTGAACCTTGAGAACTGAACTTTATATGTTCCAACATGTCACCAGAACCTCACGATGGTATTATATTGTTACAGATAAAGTTCTTATAGTTGTAGAGTTGTTATGTGATACGTTGTAGGTGATTTTTTATATTTAAAATAAATAAGAACACATAAAACAGCCTGAACATTTATCCTAGTGATTTTATTGACTGGCATAATGACACCAACTGCGTACTTACATTGATTTGTGCATACAGGAAAATCTACAGGAATTTCATCCCAGTTTTACAGGGAAAATACAGGGAAAATTAGGGTGCGCTACAGGAAAATGCTTTGCCTGATCTGGGAGCACTGGGAGAAACATCTCAAGCCATATGATCCCTTGGCCCATGTGAAGAGGCTCGAGATCTAAGTAGGCAGATTATTGGATAGTGCTCTATGAAGCCAAAGTAGGGCATTTCTTTTTCTCCTGGCTGAAAGTGAAGGCCACCCTGATTCCTGGTACAATAGGCAGTGGTGAGTGCGAAGAGGTAGATTGAAGAGGAATCTTAGGGCCCTATGGTACAGCGTGTCAAGTCTGTTGAGCACTGCTACAGGGCAATGCATGTAGAAAAAGACAGCGTAGTCCAATAAGGGTAAGAATGTGGATTTTAGTAGCCTCTTTCTGGCTTCTTGGGTGAGCAGATGTTTAATATGATAGAATAAGCCTAGCTGCTGTCTTAATTTATTTGAGACTTCATTCAGGTGGTATAGAAAGTTAAGCTTATTATCCAGCCAGAACCCAAGATATTTAAAGGTTTCAACTATTTCGAGATTTTCATCTAGTACTGTTAGGATTTGAGGTGTGTGCGATGGTCCGGGGGCTAGCTTTAGAAAGAGAGAACCATAGCTTTAGTCTTTTTGGTTTTGAGGAGGAGTTTGTGTCTGATAAGATTATGTTGGAGGGTGATAAAATCTTGCTGTAAGCTCTCATGAGCCATGTCCAAGGAGGAATTTATGGTATGTAGTACGGTATCGTCTGCAAATAGATGGACATTAGCTGAGTGGAGATGTGAATCCAGGTTACTGATGTAGATAGCGAAGAGGATTGGGACTAGTATGGAACCTTAGGGAACACCTCTTAGAAGAGTTTTTTGTGGGGACAGATCACCTGCCGCTTTGACCTGTTGTAATCTGTTGGTAAGGTAGTAATTCAATGAGTATAACTGTCCAAAAAGCAACTATACTTTGACAAATCCCTGAAATGTATTTTCAAAGCTGCTGTGAACAACCCATACTGCCCATGCCTCTAATTTGTGCTGGAATATTATTCCATATTGTTGGTGCACAATATGCAAAAGATCGCCGTCCACTTAAAGTGTGCATAAATGGGATTCTTAACATAGTTAGGTCCCCTGATGATCTGGTGTGTAATTTGGGACTAGAAATCTCAAATTTGATTTTTTAATCTAAAAGGTACACCTGTTTGTTGTATTTTATAAATAAATTTAGACATGACAAACTCATGATATTGTTTGACTGACAGGCACCCAAGATTTTCCAATATAATGCAATGATGTACACTATTAGATGTTAATAAAGCAAATCTGAAAATTTTGTGCAACAACACTGATTTCTGTCTTACAGTAATATCAGGAGCATTATCCAACACAATAGAGGCATAGTTCAAAACAGGTAGCAAGCGCTGGTTTGCAAACGTGCCTCATCTGTCAAAAAGCTACACGGCCTGTATAGTAAAGCAATCTTAGAGTGAATTTTAGCTGTAATAGCATGTACATGTGATTTATATGTTAATGTGGGGTTTAAAACTACCCCAAGTACTTAACATTATTTACATTCTCATACAGAACTCCGTCCAATGACTCAACTTGCAGACTGGCACCAATGGCTTTTAACTTAGCTGGGAGTACTAAATAACATATTTTTGTTTTTTTTTTTTGCTTATTTAATATTAATTTATTATTTATCAACCAATTTTGCATAGCTTTGAGTTCCTTGGTCAGAGTTATGTTAAGCTCGGATAGTGTTCCTCCATGACAAAAAACAACAGCACCGTCTGCATACATAACCAAATGTGCATTTTTAACCGATGCAATAACAGAATAAAAAAAAAGTAGAAAAAAAGATTGGTCCCAGTATAGAGCCCTGTGGGACTCCACATTTGACAAATGCTCTATTGAATATACTACTTCCAATCTTTACCATTTGAAACCTATTTGAAAGATAATTTGATACCCAAAGCAGTGCTTTGCAAAACCTGAAAATAATAAAAAAAAAAAAACTAAGCTCCTGATTGACCTGCGCAAACACCACAGTCCATTCAATTTCTATCATGCTACAGTGTTGCTTGTGGAAAGACTTACAAAAACAACAACAAAAACTGAGCTCCTAATCAACCTGCAGAAATAGCAGCGCTCACTCACTGTTTATCCCTCTGCACTGTCTGGTTCTCACTCCTCTCACAGCTATTATAATTATTATAATTAAAATAACAATGTACTGAGGGGAAAGGGCTGCCATGTCCTACAATAATGTACTACCTGTGTGGTTTACTCACTTGGCCTACAGCCTCATCACCAAACCACACCAGGCATGGTTAAATCCCATCATAACCCACACCCTGTTGTGGTTTATTACTTAAGTAAGTCCTTTGACAACAGGACTATTAGAACAGGGTCAGAGGACAACAGACCTTTGACTGGTGACAGACTGGACCAATCCTGAGGTCAGGTTTACAAAGGAACATGCATGCAAGCCTGGCTCAGGCACCAGATACAATGTATGCCCTGGAAATGTTCAACAGTCCCAGTTGAGCCCTACAAAGTTGTAAGGACCTTACAGCCAAGAACCTGGTCTCAGATTTGCTCAGCCAGTGTGTGCTGTGGAGCCAGAAAACTGTGACTACAAGTCACAGGAGAGAGACTGTACTGCCAGGGCTCATTTGGAGATTGGTAGGCCTGAAAGGTACCACTTCAACTTGAGTAATTAAGAAAAGGAAAATGTGACTTCCGCTAAATCACAGAAAGATGTAGTCATTGCAAAAAGGGGAAAAATTGCTCTGAAGCAGTTTTCTAACTGGGATACAACCAGCTTTTCAATTTCTTCTTCCACTTCGCCCTGGATGCGCCCCTCGCACCCACCACTGCGGTCTTTATTGTGCCCTATCCTTCCTCTCTCTTACAAATAGGCAACTCTCTCACTGTGCTAAATTCACCTCCAAGCACTGGTTGGGTGAGCTCCCTTCCTACCTCACCTCCTCCTTTATAACAACCCCCCATCCTCCCATTCCCTTACATCAACCGACTCCTGCACCCTGATTGTACCCCGCAGATCCATCCTAATCAGCCAATCTGGTTACTCTCACTGCCTCCCAAAAATTTGGAATTCCTTCCCCCCTCAAATCCGGCACTCATCTTCTGCCTACTCCATCAGCTCTGCCCTCAATAATTACCTTGCACCTAGCTGCTCCTGCCATGTCCCTCCCTACATACCCCAGCCCTAATAAACCCTACCCCTCTACTGTCACCTTCATTTTACCCTATGCACCCACCCCAAATTTCTAGCTCTCCTCCCCTTCCCCAAATTTCTTCCCCTTACTGGCCTCCCTTGATCTCTCACAGAATGTAAGGGGATCCCGAATGCCCCCCATGGGTCCATGCATCCTGATGGACTATTGATTAGGCCCTATCCCTTCCAAAGGTGTGAATTCTCTCCCCCTCAGGGGTTGAGTTCTCACTCTCTCCCTCTCCTATCACTCTTTTAATCCCTATCTATTGACCTTCCCCAACCCTCTGACAGGGTACCCCGCATCCTGAAGGGTCCTCTCTGGGGTTTGGTCCTATTTCTCCTCCTAGTATTTAAGTTACACCTCCTCCTTCTCTTTCTCCTCCCTCTTTAATCCCTACAGCCTTATCCCCTTACTGTCTAGCCCCATTGCCACCTTGAAGGGTTCCCCACGTCCTGAAGGGGTCTCTCTGGGGCACTGCCTATACCCTTCTCTCTGGTCCCCTAATCCCCTTTTCAGGGTTCCTCGCATCCTGAAGGGGTCTCCAGGGACATGACTCTTCCTCCTCCCCCACCTCACCCTTTCCTCTCCTTTTCCCCTCTTCTCTTTCATGTAAGTACTTGTTTACTTATTAACCCGGCACTTATTATTGTCCACTCTTTCTACATATTATGCACAAAACTGTTTTAACACTGTTTGTAACACCTGCCTTACAACTATATGTTAATATTGATTTTGTAGCTTGAATGTAACTTGAACGCGACTCTTCCTCGTTCCCCCACCTCACCCCACCCTCTCCTTTCCCCCTTTTCTTTCACGTAAGCACTTGTTTATTTATTAACCCGGCACTTATTATTGTCCACTCTTCTACATATTATGCACAACACTGTTGTAACACTGCTTGTAACACCTGCCTTACAACTGTATCAACTGTTAATGTTGATCTTGAAACTTGAATGTTTAATGTCTCACTCCTGTTGTACCCCTTCTCCCCAGGTCACACTGGGAGATGACCGACTTGTCGTTCAGTGTGCCTTCCTGGTGAAACATTTCAATAAATAAATAAATAAAACTCATCAAACTCAGTACTCATTGGGCCACCTACAGACAGACTGGTTTCAGCAACAGCCCAGATGAACCAGAAGTAAACAAAGCCTGAATGTTTATCTTGGCAAGCGGCCAATGCCGTGCGTTGGTGTCAGCCATCGTTCATAATGAGTGGAGGTTTCTGATCCCTTAGTGTACTTTGTTTCAAAAGTTTTACCAGGCAAGACAGACTGCACTAGTAACAGTTTGTTTCCAGATGTTTCCTGGGGGGGGAGGAGGAAAGGGAGGAACAGAGGTACACTAAGAACAACAAGTACAAATACAATGAATCCAAACAGGTAAGTAAGCATCACAAATAACAGTTACACAAGGACACAGATTCTGTGTAAGCAAAATACACTACAATACAATAACGTGCTGGGGAGAACAACATCTGCAATGTGCAGAAGGCAATGCTGAGCTTAGGGATGGGGCAGTGGTTGTGGTAATGGGAGGGTGGATAACGGGACTGCACTAGTACAGGTGTGGGGCAAACTGGGAGCAGGGGTAGGAGAGTGTGGGCAGCAACCCAGGGTCTAGTGTCAGGGTCAACTGCAACAGTGAGTAGTGAAGTCACACAGGAGAGAGGTGAGTGAGTGGTGGGAAGGAGCAGAGTGAATGGCACTGGGGGTTGAGGACCCCAAATTCTGGGGAACCAGAAGGAGAAGCCAGCTTGACCAGCAGTGGCTTTCCTTGAGGGGATTGTGAGAGAGCAATGGACGAGGTGTGAAAGGGGTAGGAAGTGGTGGTGGTGGTGGGGGGGGAGGTGTATGGCCTTGCTATGTAAAGACACTGAGGGTGTGGTCGATGTACTGCAGTTGCATTCAACCTATCAATACAGACTAACGAAAGGCCTGAGAGGCGAAGGTGATCAGTGAGCGGTATGCCAAAAGACCTGAGATGAGAACACTGATGATAGGTCCTTTCAGGGGTGAAAGCACCAAACGTATGGCTCTTCCTGAATGGCACACCTGTACCATGCTGGCGCAGTGCAGGGGAAGGACAGTTTTAAGGAAGCCAGTCCTTGGGAGAGCACCAGTGTTAGTGGAAATGACTATGTTGTGAGTAACCATCAGGGTTCTGGCCCTGACCAGTACCATTTAGTTAGATTGCCAATTAGGCCAGGAGAGTTAAAGTCCTGGGTAGGGCTATACCTTTGATAGGCCCAGACAAAAGACCTGTGGTGACTGTTGGGCCCAGCATCCCATTTGGAAAGAAATAGGATCCCGTCAGTATTTTTCCTTGAGTAATTGGTTAACTACATTTGTTGCATCAAAAGCCAGCAAGTGAGCCAACTTGTACATCAGCCTGTCACCTGCAACTTTAGCTCAGTGAGGTACCCACCACACCTTGCAAAGAGGCCTCAAGGCCTTTGAGGGGAACATCAGGTGCACCCTCAGTAGGGGAGCTGTGATATTGCTTGGGGGCACTGAGGGTGTGTATACAGAATAAGTATATTGAGTGTAATATTCATTGCTATCCCTTGCTTCCATTTTCCCTTTGTATCTCTTTGGCTTTTTCTTACCCTTCTCTGTTAATAAATGTATTGTTTACCTTTGAATTTTGTTGCATTGCTATTCATTACATAGATTTACATTTATTCATGTAGGGTCATGTAGGGTCATTGTGTGGAAAGGAAATCCCTAAGTTGTTAGAAATTGTATTCCTGGGGGACTGCACCTGTAGGTTCGATAACCCCCGAGGAGTCACCCCAGGTAGAAGCACCGCCTTTCATTGTCATCATTTACACAGTTATCTGGTAACTAAGAAAAAAGTCCCATCAAGCTTGACAGAGCTATGAAGCGCCTCATAGAAACATAGAACATAGAATTTGATATCAGATAAGGACCACTTGGCCCACCTAGTCTACCCATTTTTATGTTTGCTTGCGTGCATGCGCAAGAAACCTTATGCGGCAGCTTAGGAGAGAAGCAGGTTGCGGAGGTGTGCCACTGTGGCAGCCAATGGCGGCACTGCATTTGCAGGCTTGGCACAGTTGGACCAATGCAGGCTCACTGTGTTGATGAAACTGGTTTCTAGAAGTGCCACCAACTTGAAACAATTTGGCCACTGCAATGAGGGGTCGTCTTGTCATTGCAGCGTCACCCATTCTGCTGCAATAAGGGAGCAACCCATCATTGCAGGGCAGTACCTTGCCTGGTCTAACATTCCTGTAAGCATAGCGGCAGCATAGCCACTGCCTCAGAGCCCCATGAAAGCCAACGGAGGTGCCCAATCCCCCTATTAGCATGCCCTCGACCCAGTTCATTTGCCGGCTGGGGAGCCTACTCCCCGTCGGCACAATGCCCCGCCAAACAGTCTTTCTTTGCCGATGGGGGGCCCAATCCCTGTCGGCTTCAGTCCCCCCTTCCCAGTTCAATTCGCTGACGGGGGAGCCCAATCCCCATCAGCATAATGGCCCCCAAATCATTTCATTCATGTGCTAAGGGGGTGCCCAATGCCCCTCAGCATCATGTGCCCCCCACCTGTTTCTGTGTCGACGGGGGCCCAGTTTCCATCGGCTTTGGTCCCCTTCCCCACAAATGCAGGTGGCACACTGGGAGCCCAATCCAGTGTACCAAACACACTTGCGAAAGAAGAAAACCAACCCGTGTTGTCTGTATTTTTTTTTTTTTACCTGTAAAACGAGAAAATGGTCCTTTGACGTGTCCGGTGCCCCTCCCCAACCCATACCCACACCCACCCTCTGCGTACCCCACCTCCCTACACACTCTCACTCCATACTTACCTCCAGAGCCCGGTGCGACGATCTTCGGTGGACCGGGAACACATCTGCACTCTTCAAAGCTGACCACGAACTGAAGAAATGCTGGTAAGCTGTATAATGGCATAAATGTTTTTTTTTTCAACTTATGTGGATATCTCGGGCATTTTTGGGACTTTTGGCACCAAATTTTCAACATAGGGTTATTGGGGAACCCCCCTCATGAATGCAGTCACTGTCGTGGCATTATTTGGTCCCGAAAGGTGATTTCGCGGCCACTGTGCAGAATCACCTTTCGGGACCGATTAACAAAATGACAGTGCCACTGCTCATGAGGTGGGCTCTCAAAAAGCCTATGTTTTATATTTGGTGAAAAAAAATGACTGTTTTACGAGTGTGCATTGCAGTAGTTCCATGCACACTGTAATTTCGCAATTTGTAATATTTTCACCCAGATTTTCAACACTGGCATTTTTCCACACCTCCTTATGAACAGTACAGCTGTCATTTTACACATCCTGGCTAAAATATGTTTTCGCACTTCCGGAGCAGAATAGCATGGTCTCTGTGGGAAATCAGTGTTCGGGACAGATTAAGAATATCACAGTGGCACTGTTCATGAGCAGAGGTCCTAAAATGCCTTTGTTGAAAATTTGGTGATGAAAGTCCATAAAATGACTGTTACGAGCGTGTGTTGCGCAGTTTCCACTCACCCTCATAACTTCGCAAATCTGTAAAATTTTCACTCCAGATTTTCAACATTGGCCTTTTTTTCACACATCCTTATGAACAGTACAGGTGTTATTTTTCACATCCTGGCTGAAATCTGTTTTCGCACTTCCGGCACAGAATATCACGGTCGCTGTGGGAAATCAGTGTTTGGGACAAATTAAGAAAATTACAGTGACTCTGTTCATGAGCAGAGGCCCTAAAATGCCCATGTTAAAAATCTGTGACAAACATCCATAAAATGACTGTTAAGGCGTGTGTTGTGCAATTTCCATACACCCTCGTAACTTCACAAATTTGTAGTACTTTTACTCCAGATTTTTCACATTGGCATTTTTTCAGATCTCCTTATGAACAGTACAGCTGTTATTTTTTCACATCCTGCCCAAACTGTGTTTTTGCACTTCCAGCACACAATAGCGCGGCTGCTGTGGGAAGTCAGTGTTCGGGACACATAAAAAATCACAGTGACACTGTTCATGAGCAGAGGTGCTAAAATGCCTATGTTGAAAATTTAGTGACAAAAGTCCATGAAATGACTGTGTTACGAACGTACGTTGCGCAGTTTCCAGCACTCTCATAATTTCGCACATTTGTAATATTTTCACTCCAGATCTTCAACATTGCAATTTTTTCACACCTCCTTATGAACAGTACAACTGTCATTTTTTATATCCTGCCCAAAATATGTGTTTACGCATCTGGCGTAGAATAGCGTGGTCGCTGTGGGAAATCAACGTTCGAGACAGATTAAGAAAATCATAGCCACAGTGTTCATGAGCAGAGGTCACAAAATGCCTACGTTGAAAATTTGGTGAAATAATTCCACTAAGTGACTGTGTTACACGCATACGTTGCGCAGTTTCCACGTATGCTCGGAAGTTCAAGCATTTTTAATATTTTCACTACAGATATTCAACATTGCCATCTCTTCACACCTCCTTATGAATGGTTCAGCTGTCATTCTTCACATCCTGCCTGATCTGTGTTTTCGTATATCTGGCACACAATGGCATGGTAACTGTGGGAACTCAAAGTTTGGGACACATTAACAAAATCACAGTGCCACTGTTCATGAGAAGAGGTCCCAAATGCTTTCATGAGGTGGGGGTCACTGTAGTGCAAATACCAACGAACACCTGGGGCATTAGGGTTTCTAACCATAATGCTCCACCTTGTACTGAGAGACAGGTATTAGGGGTGTGCCTTTGGATTGCCAACTGTACTGCTCATGCCATTACATCCCCCCACCCTGCAACCAGTGACAAGCATCGGGGTGTGCTTGGACTCTTTGACCCCAGGTTCCCTCATTCCTATACTGCACTCATTTCAGCGTATGTCCTTATGGAATGGGGTGACTGTAAAGCCGAACACCCTATGGCACACCTCAACACTTGTCGATGTCTGCAGTATAGGGTGAGGTGACATGGCATGAACGTTATGGGCAGTGACCCAAACGCATACCCTCAATGCCTATCCCTCTCTGCAGGGTGGAAGTGGGGTTGGCATGAAGTTCAATACTTCGCTGCCATTCCTATTCTGCATCTGTCTACCTCCTGCATTTCCAATGCTAATACCAGCAAGCAAACATTCGGCATTGACAAATGCTTGTTCCTACCTGTTTCATATACTGCAGATCCTAAATTATCTGTGGCTTGCCCTCTCTTTCCTATCACTAGAGTTTCTTTATGTCTGTCCCATGCATTTTTGAATTCCCCTACTGTTTTTTGCCCCATAACCTCTGCCAGGAGGCTGTTCCATGGATCCACCACCCTTTCCATGAAAAAATACTTTCTCACATTACCCATAAGTCTATCCTCCCTCTATTTTCATACCACGGCCCCTTGTTCTTGAACATTTTTTTTGAAAGATGCTACCCTCTTTTACCTTATTTACACCCTTGCAGTATTTGAAAGTCTCTATCATACCCCCCCCCCTCCAGGGAATACATACTGAAATCTTCCAGTCTCCACTCCCATGACTTTTGCTGCAACCCCTGCACCATTTTTGTCGCCCTTCTCTGAACCACTTCTACTCTACTTCCTTCCAGAGAGGCGGCCTCCAGAACTGGACACAGTACTCTAGATGAAGTCTCACCAATATCTATGCAGTGGCATCACCACCTCCTTCCTTCCGCTGGAAATAACTCTCCCTATGCACCCCAGCATTCCACTGGCTCTCCTCATAGCCTTCTGACATTGTTTGGTAACCTTTAGATCATCATATATGATTACTCCAAGGTCCCTTCCCTGTTTGGTGGCTGTTAGTACCTCTCCCCAATCACGTACTCCTCCCCTGCATTTCTATGCCCCAACTGCATGATCTTGCACTTCTTTGCATTGAATCTTAGCTGCCACATCCTTCACCACTCCTGAAGCTTGCTTAGGTCCTTCTCATTTTCTCTACACCTCCTGGAGTGTCAACCCTGTTACAGATCTTCATATTGTCTGCAAAGAGACACACTTTCCCTTCCAGCCCTTCTTAAATGTTGCTTATGAAAACATTAAAGAGGCCTGGTCCAAGTACTGATCCCTGCAGGACCCCACTGGTCACCCCCTCTCTTTAGATTGAACTCTGTTCACCACCACCCTCTGTGTTCTATTGCTCAGCCAATTTTTGACCCAGTTTACCACCCTAGGAGCCACTCCCAGGCTGCCTAGCTTGTTTGTTAGCCTCCTATGTGGGATGGTGTCAAAGGCCTTGCTGAAATCCAGGTAGGCCGCATCCACCGCCCCTCCCTGATCCACCTCCCTAGTCACCCAGTCAAAGAAATCTATCAGATTTGTTTGATAAGATCTTCCTGCTGTGAATCCATGCTGCTTTGGATCCTGTGCCATGCTGGATTCGAGATATATTACAAATCTTTCTTTTAGTAGTGATTCCATTAGTTTCCCCACCACCGAGGTCAGGCTGACTGGCCTGTAATCGCCAGCCTCCTCCCTGCTCCTACTTTTGTGGAGAGGGACTACATTCGCCCTCCTCCAGTCCTTTAGTGCCACACCTGTTTCCAGTGAACTGTTGAACAGGGCTGTCAGTGGTGCTGCCAGTACCTCCCTGAGTTCTTTTAATACTCTGGGATGTATCCCATCCAGCCCCACTGCCTTGTCCACTTTCAGATTAGTCAGTTTCTTTAAGACTCTCTCCTCCTTAAATGGACTGGTGTCCACCTCCCTCCCAGTGGTGCTTCCGTTGCCTAACTTTGGTCCCTCCTCTTTCCCTTCCTCTGTGAATACTGAACAAAAATACTTGTTCAGGATTTCTGCTTTTTCATAGCTAGATAGATACTTTATTTATATATCGCCCTTTTACGGAGGCTCGGAGCACTTAACAGAAATACTTAAAATCAATACATACACAATATCATAACACAATACTTATTATACAATGGCAAGAAAGAATCTTGGACTGTGACTAGTCAGTTTGAGGCTGGACCAACGGCATTATCCCAGCATAACGCCACAGGTCTAGTCTTAGCACTGTGAACCAATGCAGATGACCTGGAGCTAAATATCTTTTTTTGCATCTCCTCTTAAGAAACAAACATATTTTTCCACTCTAATAAAAACATTCTTTAAAATTATTTTTTTATTTTATATATAACAACAAGCCATTGTATAATAGGAATAATGCACTCCAGGGTGTGCGTTGTGCTGGGATAACGCCATGCCTGGGGTATTGGATGCACTCGGCCTGCGGCCTCTTGCCAACCCCCCCAGGCACAGCGTTATCCCAGCACGACACACACCCTGTCATGCATTATTCCTTTAGTACACAACAACAGAGCATGAATAGAGTTCAACAAAAAATTCTATCATTCATTTATTATATATAGAATAATGTATGGGGTGGAGTGCATAACGAGAATTTAATGACCACCCGAGGTGTGGGATGCTGCATAAGCCCCGAGGGCGAAGCCCAAGGGTTTTATAAAAGCATCCCACACCAAGGGTGGTCATTAAATTCCCATTTATACACTCCACCTCATATACTGTTTTATGTAATTGCAGGCTTACATTTTTTTCAGTACTTAGAAAAAAAATTACGTGCAGATGCTAGATTGGTTATCATATTTATTTAAATTGAGCCATCTTTAACGCTTGTGAACTGAAGAAACAGTAACATTAAGATAGAGCATAACATATTTTCCTGTGTTTTTTTAGAACTTTTCTGTAACTGATTTTGTGAAAACAACTTCTAGTGGGAACAAGGAAGCAAATTTATGCAGTGGCAGTACATTTAATTTTTGAAGCCAGTATGTTATAAAGCGGCAGTCTTTGAAAGAAAATGTGGCTTTTTTACTTATAGAAGGAAAGTTTTGGTGGTTTTCTTCGTTGTTGAAGCTGTCTTGTAGTTTCCAAATTGTCGTTGTCTCAGCGATATGTAAATTGGTCGTACGTTTTCTCGGAGTATGCAAATGAGGGTCGTGACCTTTCAGGGACATGTCGCTTTCTATGGGAATGATAGAAAAAAAGTGAGTGTGTTAGGGTCATGTTGACGATTGTGGAAACAGAAAAGACGTCGTAAGTAATTGCTTATTTTGCCCATAAATGGTTTTTACGTTTTTTAATGTTGTGGCGAGTTGCTAGTTTCACTGTTCGCAGAGCCCCCTGTGAGACTGCCTTTGGCGGTACTGTTAGTGGAGCACTGAGGTGCAGCGCAACATATGGGAAGGAGCAGATCATGTGTGCTTATCATTAAAACTCACGGGTTATAACGGCAAATTATGACCTGCTCAGTCCCATAGGAAAAAATGTAAACCAATTATTACACTGCAATAATAAAATAACAATTTGGCTCTTACATGTCAAAAGCCTGGTTAAATAAAAATATTTTTGATTCCCCTCTGAACACTTCCCTCCTTCCCTTTTCAGTCTTACAATCCCACTCTTAGTCTTTTTCCTTTCACTAACGTAACTGAAAAAGTTCTTGTCCCCTTTTGTTATTACCTTGGCTATTTTTTCTTCTGTTTGCGTCTTTGCGCTCCTGACTGTTTTCCCTGCCCCCCCCTGCTTTTCCAGACACAGTTCCCTGTCTTGTTCTTCTCTGTTTTTCCCTTGTAACTCCTGAATGCCACCCTTTTCACCCTTACCTTCTCAGCCACTTACTTTGAGAACCATGGTGTTTTTTTCTTTCTCTTTGTTTTACTCACTTGCCTAATGCAAAGGCTTGTTACCTCCACTACGGCTACCTTAAGATTCTCCCATTGTTCCTCCACCCCCTCTTTTCTCCTTCCCTGACAGTGATTTTCTAAGACATTCCCCCATCTTTACAAAGTTGGCCTGCCTGAAATCCAGGACCCTTGTTTTCATGTGGTTTGACTCTTCTGACTCAGACAGGTGCTACACATACAGTATACAGAATAAAGATACATAGATACTGACAGCAGATAAGGGCCTTTGACCTACCTAGTCTGCTCAATTGTGCATGTAATTTTGTCTCTTCAAGCTTCTTTTGAACTGGGTTGTCCCCTTCTCCAACTGCTAGCATCTCCTGATGCCTATCTCATGCATTCTTGAATCCCATAATCATTTCAGCCCCCACTACCTCCTCTGGCAGGGTGTTCCACTTGCCCACCACCCTTTCTTTGAAGAAATACTTCCTCACATTACCTCTGAACCTCCCTCCAATTGCATCCCATGACCCCTAGTTCTGGAACATCTCTTCCTCTGAAAAATAGTTTCCTGTACCTTGTTCTTTCCCATGAGGTACTTGTCATATCCCCCCATCCCTCCTCTCCTCCAGGGAATACATATTCAAGTCCTTCAGCCTGTTCTTGTAGGATTTGTGATGCAAATCCTGTACCATATTGGTTGCCCTTCTCTGAACTGTCTCCACACTGTCTCTATCCTTACATAGGTAAGGCCTCCAGAACTGGGCCCTGTACTCCGGCTGTGGCCTCACTAATGTCGTGTACAGGGAATTATACTTCCCTTTTCCTGCTGGTGATGCCCCTGCCCATACATCCCAACATCCTATTTGCTTTACCTGCTGACTTGTCACACTGACTCCCAACCTTTAGGTCATCAGAGATGATAACTCCTAGGTCCCTTTCCTGCTTGGAGCATGCTATATCCTTCCCCCCATCTGATATGTTGTTCCAGGGTTTTTGTGTCCCATGTGCATTATTCTGCACTTTTCTGCGTTAAATCTCAACTGCCACACCCTTGACCATCCCTCAAGCTTCCGTAGGTCTTTCTTCATTCTCTGTTACAAAGTTTTGTGTCATCAGCAATCAGGGAAATTCTCCCTCCTACGTTATCCATGATGTCACTGATAAAGATGTTGAAGAGGACCGGACCCAGCACTGATCCCTGTGGCACTCCAATGGTCACCTTTCTCTCTGCAGAGTGACAGCCATTTAACACCACCCTCTGCGTCCTGCCATCCAGTCAATTCCCCACCCATCACACTACTGTCCTACTCACATCCATATTGCTCAGCTTGTTTAACAGCCTCCTGTGAGGCACAGTGTCAAAGGCCTTACTGAAGTCCAGATAGGCCACATCCACTGCCCCCTCCCTCCGATTCACCTCTCTTGTTACACAGTCAAAAAATTCAATGACTTCCCCCAGTAAAACCATGTTGTCTTGGGTCCTACAGACCGTTGGCCACAAGGTGTTCCACTAATCTCTTCTTCAGTAGTGCTTCCATAATCTTCCCCACTACTGAGGTGAGGCTGACTGGTCTGTAGTTTCCTGCTTCCCCTCTGTTCCTGCTCTTGTATAAGAGGACTACATCAGCTGTTCTTCAGTCTTTGGGCACCTCACCTGTTTCCAGTGATTGGCTAAACAGGGTTGCCACAAGTTCAGCTACTACTTCTCTGAGCTCCCCTCACTACCCTGGGGTGCATCCCATCCGGGCCCATAGTTTTATCAACTCTTATTTCTTCCAGTTCCTTTAGAGCCCTTTTCCAAGGAAAGGGACTTGTATCCATGTCCGTGCCCTTCCCCCCTTTGTACTCCCTTCTGGCCCACTACCCACCCCTTCTACTGTAAAGACTGAGCATAAAAATCTGTTCAGTATGTCTGCTTTACTGTTGTCATTCTTAACACTACTCTCGCCCTCACTCTTTAGCCTCACTATCCCTCCCTTTGCCTTCCTTTTTATGTTTGCTTGCATGCATGTGCAAGAAACATAGTGCCATCATCCGAGTTTTTGTAGGTGTGGCACCCTGTCTTTCAATTCAGTCAGTGTGTTTGCAGGCACGGGCCGCGGCCACGGTTCACCAATTAATGCTGCAGCTGTCTATGACAGCAGTTGAAAATGCAGTGGCGTACAGTTGAAAGTGAGAGACTGCTTCAGCCAGCAGTGATAAGGTAGTGTTGATTAGCATATTGCCGGCAGTCCTGCTTGTATACATCTCTGCTTTCTCTTCCTGGAACATAAATTCAGTTTGAAGTGAACTACGGCCGACGTGGGTGCCGAATCCACCATAGGCTCAGCACCCCCCCAGCACACTTCCAGGTGCCATGCTAGGAGCCCACTCCAGTGTGGCAAATGTACATCTGCTGGCCCCCCCAAACACACTTCCAGGTACCACACTGGGAGCCCACCCCAGTGTGGCAAATGTCCGTCTGCTGCCCCCCAAACACACTTTCAGGTGCCACACTGGGAGCCCACCACAGCGTGGCAAACCTCTGTATGGCTGACGGAGGTGCCCAATCCCCTGTCAGCTCCACTGCCCCCCCAAAACAAAAGTTCCAGCTGCCATGCAGGGAGCCTACTAGCGTGGCAAAAGTCCAGGCCATCTTTCTGAACGAAAAAATACCTAAAAACAAGGGTCCCTTGTTGCTTGTTTTGCCTCTACTCCCATCTGCACCCACCCTCTGCATACCCTGCCTCACATCCCCACCTCACCCCATACTTACCTTCAGAGTCCAGCGTGACAGATCTTGGTGGACTGGGAACACATCTGCACTCTTCAAAGCCGACTGTGAACTGAGGAAATGCCGTAAGCTGTGTAATGGAATAAATAGGTTTTTCAACTTTGATGCATATCTCAGGCATTTTTTGGAATTTTGGCACCAACTTTTCAACATGGGGTTTTTGGGACCCCTCCTCATAAATTCGGGCACTGTCATGGCGTTAATCGGCTTCGAAAGGTGATTTTGTGGTCACTGCAAGGAACCACCTTTCGGGACTGATTTACAAAATGACAATGTAGTTCATTAGGCTCAAAAACCCATGTTGAAAATTTGGTGAGAAAATTCCCAAATCACTAATTTACAAGCATCATGTTGCATTAAGTTCCACGCACTGTAGAAGTTCGCAAGAATGTTTAATATTTTCACTCCAGATTTTCAGCATTGCTATTTACCATACCTTATAAGCAGTACAGCTGTCATTTTTCACATCTCACCCAAAATGTGTTTCGCGCATGCAGCGACAATGCATGAATGTAAAAGCGGCATCAAAGTTTGGGACAGATTAAGAAAATCACAGTGACACTGTTCATGAGCAGAGGTCTTAAAATGGCTGTGTTAAAAATTTGGTGACAAAAGTCCATAAAATGATTATGTTACGAGTGAGCATTGCGCAGTTTCCACGCACCCTCGTAAGTTCATGAATTTGTAATATTTTCAGTCCAGATTTTCACCACTATCATTTTTCCACACTTCCTGATGAACAGTACAGCTGTCATTTTTCACACCATGGCCAAAATGTGTTTTCGCACTTCCAGCGCAGAAATGCGTGGTCACTGTGGGAAACTACTGTTCAGGACAGATTCAGAAAATCACAGTGACACTGTTCATGAGCGGCGGTCCAAAAATGCCTGTGTTGACAATCTGCTGTAAAAAATTCCCCCAAACTAATTACATTACGGGTGTGCATTGCACAATTTCTACGCATGCTCGTGACTTCACCATTTTTTTTAATATTTTCACTGCAGATTTTCAACATTGCCATTTTTTACACCTCCCCATGAACAGTACAGCTGTCATTTTTCATATCCTGTTCGAAATATGTTTTCGCACCTGTGGTGCCAAATGGCGTAGTCGCTGTGCAAAATCAGCTTTCGGCTAACTAACTGATACTGCCACTGTTCATGAGGTGGGGGTCACAACAAAACCATGTTGTAAATTTGGAGTGAAAATACCAATGAACACCTGAGGTGTTAGGGTTTCCAACCATAACGCCCACCCTGTAGAGACTGACAGCATCAGGGGTGTGACTTGGGATTGTCGCCTGTAATGCTCATACCATTCCACCCTCACCCACACCATGCAGCCAGTGAGAGGCATCGAGGTGTGCCTTGGACTCTTCGGCCCCAAAGTTCACCCCATTCTCCTATATTGCACCCATCTCACCGTATTTCCTGATGGAATGGGGTGAATATAAGGGCCAAAGACCCTAAGGCACACTGTGACACTTGTTGGTGTCTGCAGGGTAGGGCGTGCTGAAATAGCATGGCCATTTTGCCTGATGACCCAAAGGCACACCCCAATGCCTGTCACCATCTGCAGGGTAGTGATGGGGTTGGTTTCAGTTCAATACTTCACTGCCATTCCTATTATGCAGCTCTGTAACTCCAACACTACCAATGCCAATGCCAGCAAGCAAACATTTGGCATTGACAAATGCTTGTTTCACTTACATACCTGTAAAAGGTTTTGTCCCCTCTAACCACTGTTTTTGCAATGAGCTCCTCTGTCTGAGCTTTGGCTTCCCTTACTGCCCTCCCTGCTTCCCTTTGCTTCTCCTGGTACCTCTCCCTCTCCCCTTCTGCCTGTGTCTTTTTGTATTGCTTAAATGCAATAATTTTGGCTTTCACTTTCTCTGCTACCTCCTTGGAATACCATAAGGATTTCCTCTTCTTTTTCCCATTGCTAAACTGTTTAATGCATAATTGTGTTGCCCTTGCTATCCCTGTTTAAAATACTGCCCACTGTTCCTCCACCCCTAATTCCTTCCCCATTCCAGATAGTGCTTCTTCCAAGCATTTCTCCATTCTCCCAAAATCTGCCCTCCTAATGTCTAGGATACATGTTTTAGTGTGACAAAGATCTTCTGCCCATTCAGAAGAAAGAACAGGGGGTAAGCAACTGTAGCAGTCACCTGGGGCCTTCAGGTCTTCCTCTCCCAACTCTCCGAGATGGCCAGCCTGGGTTACTGGTATTGTACTACACTAGATACTGTAATCTTCTGTTGACACAGTGCCATCCCTGAGGTAGAAATAAGGGACACCAGGAACAGTAACCAAGCCTATTACTGCCCCGTAACCAGTGTATTGCCCTGGCCCACAGAGTCCCTCCCTGCAACAATCACAAGGTGACACAGGAAGACCCCTGACAAGGAAACAGACAGTAAAATGTATAGCAGACTTATTAACATGGAAGGGAAGAAGACAAGAGGTGGATAAGGAAAATGGGAGCAAAGGGGGTAGCAGTAAATTACTTGCATACTCTTTCCTAAAAGACCACCACCTACTGGCATTCCTGATTAAGTTCTCTACCTGGCTGGTGCACCAGACTTTAGCCCCCAAATGCCTTACAGAATACAAGAGTATGTTGTGTGGGCATCTCACTTCAGCAATGTAAGACAAGGACTCACCTACTTTCACCCACACCATGACTGACAACTGGGACACTGCTCTCCTTCACTGTTTATCACGTTGCTCAGATTGTGGTCTCCACTCATCAGATGTAAGAAGTGAACTGGACTTACTCTCCAGTGAGAAAAGTTCCTTCAGGGTAGACCTGCCCAACTCCACACAAACTCCCACTCTCCTTTTAAGCACTGGATGGAAACTGCTTTCTCTGCTTTAGCTTGGTATGCACACATTATGTGTGGCCTATTAGAGTACAGGCTCCCGGCAGCTGATCAACCTCTGGATCACATATTCCCTGTTCATGCAGACTAAGAAACTGAGAGCCCAGATCCTTGGTTCTACTCCCTCTTATAGAGTTGTGAAATTGATGTCTGATTGGACGGAAAGTTCCTGGGTCAGCAATGCATTAGAATTCTGAACCAGATGAGTCAGGTTTCCATGAATGCTTCTTTGCAACCCAGAGCTCAGGACTGGTCCCCACTGTCTCTGGGCAAACTTCATGAGCCTCTGATCCTTCCTAGCAGTCCCCAAAGCCATGGTTATCTGCATTTGCTAGTCTGTATTTCGCAGCCTTCTGCCACTTTACTGGTTGCTAGGAGATACAGCTTGGTGTAGATCCCAAACCCGCTTCTTGCCTTGAAGCTCTGAAGAGGCTTCTTTTCATGGGGGTGCTCTCAGTTGAGTCAGTGAGAGAAGATTAAGGGAGCCATGGCATGACAGGACTTGATAAAAATGGAACCTCTGGACCCATACTGGACCAGATTGGTAAACTCGGGACTGGTCTGTCTGGCTGGACCAGGCACAGTTGCACTAATATTGCTGGTCCAGCCACTAGCAGGATGCACTATCTAGTTTGTCTCGTCCCAGAGATCTGGTTTTCAGCCCATCCTGGGCAGAGGTGAAGCCTGGACTACCAAAAACAAACCAGACAAGACAAACAAAAGCTGGACCAGTCCATCCAAGCAGAGTGGCCAGACCAGCAATATTCCCACAACTTTTACCCAGTCCAGTTAGTCAGGATTTTACAGATCTGGTTCAGTCAGGGTCTGGTGCTTCAGTTTTCACACTACTTGGCTTGACCCTGCCATGAACTACTTGCTGGTGTTCTGGCATTGCCCTGTTGGTCCCCACAATAGCAGTTTTGGTCTTGAGAAACCAGAAGGTGAAGAGAAAACATCAGAACTCAGGGAACCCAAACACAAGCCTCATGACTGACTGGCTTACACAACTATGACTTGGGAATGCTGAATGCTGTAATGCTTCCCTTAAACAGTAGTGACCAAGAAACTGGTAATTTCGGAGGGACCAGTTGGGGATCAGGCCACCTCCTTCCAGCTGGTTGTTAATCCAAGAAAATGACCGACTTTGGGTTGATACTGCAGTTATAAATTCAATCACAATAACAACTTTCATTTTAACTGTTATTTTTTTAACTTACTTTCAGGTCTTGAGCTGAGTGGCATGAATCATGTATGGCGCAGTGTCAGTTGGCAGCTGGATTGGTAATTTCAAAGACGTTAATGACTGATACAGTAGCCAATCAGGAGCCTCACTAAGCTTGTGAATATTTAATTAGACTTACAATTCCCCTTTAAACCTGCAAGGGCAGGATTCACAAAAGAGATGCGCCCGGCGCAACCCAGATGTGCTGGCTCAAGTCAGAAATGCGCCATAAGCTGATTCAGAAACAGGGTGAATGCGCCAGCCCAACAGAGATGCCCTGCGCTGAACGACATACACGATAGGCAAAATGTAATGACATGCAGCGCATATACAGGGGCGTACCCATGCATACACAGTGCAACTTGATCCACACTGCAAATCCATGGCGCATCAATGGGGCAACTCCAATGCAAAGCCAAGATGCACCATAGAAAGAAAAGTACAAAAGAAGGAGACTTATGTCCAGCACACCTGCAGGATGTGAATGGAACAGCCGCAGTAGCACACAGCCAGAGCCAGAGGGGAAGAGGAAGACAGAGAGAGAGAGAGAGAGAGAGACACACACACAGCCAGCCAGCCAGCAAGCAAGTCAGGCAGCAAACCCAGCCAGAGGGCCACACAGACAGCACAAATGAACCCAGCAGCAGTCGCCATAGAAGATGCACAAATGAGGAGGAGGAGGCAGGGCGCTGGAAGGCACTGTAGGCGGCCAGTCCCATGGCGGTATTGTACCTGGCTGTCCTTCAAGCAGCTCACAGAGGTGGAGACAGTAGGGTGATACTGCCTCAACAGGGCTATGCTGAGGCAGCTCTGTGAGCTGTGCCATGATGAGATGCAGACACCCACCGCGTGAGGTCACACCATCTCGGTGGAGACCAAGGTGACAATGGTCATGTGCCTACTCGCCACAGGAACCTTCCAGAGTCCTACTGGGGACACCACTGGCATATCACAGGCCTCTACATCCTGGCTTCTCACACAGTTCCTCACCGCACTGCTACCACATGCTTCAGAATACATCCATTTCCTCAGCACGCAGGCGGAGCGGACAGAAGCCATGCAGGGGTTCTACAGGGTGGCACACATGCCAGGTGTCATAGGAGCCATCAGCTGCACCCATGTGGTGATCCGTGCACCACCTAGTGATGAGGCAATCACATACATCAATCGGAAGGGGTACCATTCCGTTAATTTGCCAGGTGGTGTGCAATGCCACAGGGTGCATCACCAATGTCTCCGCCACACACCCTGGGAGTACACACGTTGCCTACATATGGCACCAGGCGGCACTCTGCATGAGGTTCGAGGATGGGGACATACCAAGAGGCCATCTGATAGGTACATGTGACAGGGCACCAACACCACAGGGGGGCACCAAGGCCTGGACAAATGGGGTGGGCCGTGGGCAATGTGAAGCAGGCATATGGGCCCTGGGAAAGCAGGGGTGTGAAAGGGTACAAAGGGGGCCACAGGGTGGCACACAAGCACTGTGCATGACACGACAGATGGGAGCATGCAGAAGCAGCCATGGTAGGGATGCAGGACTGTCAGGTATGTGGATGCATGGGCGGGAGAGAAGGACAGGGGCACACACCACAGAGGGCAGGGATGGGGACAAAGCACATGCCACAGTGTAACCCAATGTACTAACAGACACACGTCTACCCCCACAGGAGATGCCGCATACCCACTGAAGCCCTGGCTCCTCACCCCCTTCCGATGACCTGGAACAGTGGAGGAGGAATACTACAATGAGGCACACATCGCGACTCACACCATCATAGAACGTGTCTTCAGCATCTTGAAGATGCAGTTCCGGTGCTTGTGTCGGTCAGGTGGTGCCCTACAGTACAGCCCTGAGAGGGCCTGTGGCATATTCCTGGCCTGTTGTATGCTACACAACATGGCCCTTGACCATGGAATACCTGTTGAGGCTGGTGAGGGCGACAGTTCTGAGGAGAAGGAGGGGTTGGGGGTGGACAGGGCACCCCCTGAGGGCCAGGGAGACGATGCCAGGCAGGGCCACAGAGATCTGAGGCTGGCAGAGAGAGCACCGGAATACCATATGCATGTGGTGGAGGAACACTTTGGGCCTCGCAGGTGAGTATGCAGGTATGTATGCGTGCAGGTGTGAGCACCACGGTGCAGGAACTGCATGACGTGGGAACAGTGGACACCGGATGCCGCACAGTGGCGCACACACAGGCGCACGCACACTGTGGGAGAAACACAGACACCAGGCATGCATCAACCTAGCACCACCCAGGCCATGTCGCAGATGTCACGGGTCAGTGTACACTGCGGCCTGCACACGGGCACTGCAGGCACCAGAACACACTCATCATTCCCATGACACATGGCACAACAGTGGTGCACACAGACACACTGGACAACCTGCACAAGTAGCACAGGGTGGAGCCAGGAAGGCTGTGGGGCAGGCGACCGCCAAACACACCTCCACTGGCACCACCCACAAGGTGTCCGTTACACATGGGTGTGCCATCCCGCCACCACAGGCCTGGGGACATGTGCATCAGAGGGCGTCCCCCGGCCGCTGCAGACATAAGGGCAGCCTCTGCCATGGCTGGTGGTAGCGGGTGCCACCACCGCCACAGGTGTTCCAGTGACCAAGAGGGGTGCTGCAATCGAAACCATGAACAGGTGCCCAGTGAAGTGGCTATCTGACACCCACCGGCCGAGCCATGGACAGTGGGTGTGGAGGCCAGTGGCAATGGAGTCAGCAGCAGGGGATTCACCTGGCTCCACTGCCGGGGTGTACAGGATGTTCTCCTGGGTGTCTCACTGGACACACGATATCCATGGTGTGTTGTGGATGAAGCCACCACCTCCATTGCAATCCACTCCAGAGCTGCGGTCATGCTCACCCACATGATGCGTGTCTCTGCCAGCATCTTGCAAGCCATGCAGCTGTGGACTCATGCTCCTGGACCATCACAGCCCTGTGGCTCCAAAACTCCACATGGAGGGCCTCCTGCCCCTCCACAGTCGCCTGCAGAAGGTCAAGGTAGGCCCCCATGTCGTTGGGTGATGCAGCACGGTGGCATCACTGAAGACCAGGGAATGGATCAGCCTGTCCTGGTGCATCCAAGGATGGTGGATACACCCTGGCAGGCTTCGATGTGGGCGGGGCTTGGCAGGGCACTGCCACTGGCTGCCCATGGGTGGTGTCCTCCAGGGCCACTGGAGCAGGTGCGTGCACACAGTCACCCTGCCCGGATGACACCGATGTTGCCAGCACTGCACTGGGCAGTGGTGCAGGGAGCACAGACCCACAGCCGTGGGTAGCTGTGCTGCAGCCGCACCAGAACCCAGCACAGTTCGAACATCAGTGGCACCCAGGGACTCGTGCACAGGCAACCCCACGATGTGTGCACCACTGTCGGCCATGTCTGTGGCACTGGTGTCGGCGATGCACGCGGCAGTTCCAATGCCCTCCCCCTGCACGCCATTGGCGAGCACAAGGAGGGCATCCGCAGTGTCCACCGCATCATCCTGGTCGGCATCAGACAACCCGGACAGGCTCCCCAACCAAGCGATGTACCCGCTGGCTGTCCCGCCATCACAGGCAGAAGGGCCCGCAGGGCCCACCTGCACCTGGGCCATGACTGGTGTTGCTCGGGATGTGGATGGTGCAGGGGTGGAATCATCCACAGTGGTGTTATCAGCCCCGTGTGATGGGCCCACATCATCGATTGCGAGGGTATCATGGTCAGCCATGGCCATGGCTGCACCCTGGAGGTGTGATGGTGCTGTGGAGAGAGGAAGGGAAACCATGGTTAATGCACAGTACACATGTCACAGTGGTGATGCACAACAGGACACAGCCGTCCACACGGTGCCAGGTCCGCAGGCCTGTCCACACCTGGGCCAGGGTGTGACGGCGATATGCAGGCCATGGTGTGGTCGAACCTGGCACTGTACCATTGTGCACACTGCGTAGGAGTGGCCTCACATGCAACATGGATGCACAGCGGACATGTGCCCTCTGGTGCTGCAGCATAGCATCCGCAGCACCATGGGGCATGACATGCCAGGCCAGGGATGACCATCCCTGGGACGTTGTGCCTGGGTGTACAGTGACAGTGCATGGCATGCAGGGACAGGCGTGCCAACCATGGCACACGGGTGGGCGAGCCTGTCTAGAACACAGCTACTCACCATGCTGTGACGGGCTGTTACCTGTCTAGAATCCACCACCTGGGACATCATGCATGGCTGTCCTGGACACACAGGGGACCAGAAGGGCCTTGTTCAGACTGAGCTGTTCCACCATGCGGGGTCCACCTCCTGTCCGCCACAGGGATGCCTGGATGTTGGCCACCTTCTCCTTGGCTCTCCTGCACCCTTCATTCCAGTGCTTGCGGCACTCTTGGACCATGCGGTTGTACAGCACCACTGCATTCATCTGCTGGGCCACCTCCTCCCAGCCTTCTACCCGCACCATCCGGCTGCCTCCCCTGCTGGTGAAGACATCCAGACATAGGTGGCATGCCTCAATGAGCGCCCTCTCCTCATCCTTGCTGAAGTTGGGGCGCCACCTGCTGGCGGCACCTGCGTCCTCTGTCATACTGGCTACTGTGGGGGGAAGCATCCAGGTGTCAGTCACACCTGTGGGTACACATGGTCCCGCTCCCGTCTACCTCTGTCTGTTGCACCCCCCCACAGTCCGTGATGCCAGTGGTCTGGGTAGTGGTCCGCGGGTGGTTGTCCTGGGACAGATGGCCATGTACCATAGCACATGGTCCACTAGGGACGCTGCACATGCCATGTATGACACCCAGTCCATGGCTGGGGTAACAGTGCAGCTGCCCTGGGGGGGCACACTGTGCTGTCTGCCATGGTCATGTCCTGGTACCTCTGCAGCGTGTGTGCTGCCACCGTGGTACACCATCCGTCCTGGGTGACACCCACGCTATGCTCGCAGGGTGGGGGCACAGGACATGTGGCTACAGCCATGGTGTAACTGGCAGCTGTGTGCGGCATGGCAACACTGCCGTTGTGCCTGCACAGGCACCGCTGTGTGCCTCGGACCGACCTGTTGCACATTGCTGCGGCCATCACACATTGCCAGTGCCACCCAGTCACACATACCTCTCCTGCATCCCAGTACACAGTGGGCAACTCCCCTGTACATTTCACATGACCTCTCCGTTCCACATTGCAAGGCCTGGGCCCAAGGACGACTGTATAATCATTCAACAGGACTGTCGTACATGCTGAGATGTGGACGTCCCAGTTCACAAACAGCCATTATGGAAATGACAGGGAGCAGTCAATCAGTGCTCTGTGCACCTTCTGAACTGCCCTGCTGCTGTATTCCATGTTATGGCCATGTGTTCCACACATTGGGGGGCATTGTTCCACATCTGGGAGACTGGAGCATTGGGTGGCATGCATGTTCATGGTCAATCCCCTCAGTATATTCTGTTGCCCTGTGAACATGGCTGTGTACTCACCCTCAAGGCACTGACTCCTCTCAGTCACCTGGTCTTGGTCTGCTGAATTGAGAGCATTTATGGCTCAGGGCATGCAAATGAAGCCTGAGCCCCTGATAATGAGATGCTAATCAGCTGAGATGCCCATGCATGTGGGATGAGGCTGTTTTGGGCTCATTCTCTGTAAATGACAAAATTGCCCCCAGCTTATCTCACCTTACACAGAGCATCTCATGGATGCGCCGATGGCAGAACAGCGCATCTCCGCGGCACATGTGCATCATTGGGTGCTTGTTCCTGTATCCGGGGCAGTCTACATGGTGCTTCTGTCGCGCATGCGTGGTCACCGTGTCCGTTGGCACATCTTCCATGATGAACCATTACTCTGCTAACCCAATGTGCCGTTCCAGGTCTGCTGGCCATGATGCTGTGTACCCTATCGCGCAGTGTGATCCAATATGCGTGGTCCATGCTGCAGTTTGTAGTGCCCATGGATCACACATGGCATGTGGTAGGTGTTCATAGCACGTGCCGTGCACAACATGGCGCCCGCACGCGCATCATCCATGCGTGACTGGGTCATGGCCTTACCACACCGTTGTGAACTACATTGCGCATGCGCAGGCATGTTGCCTTTGACCTATTGCACATCACGCTCAGTGCGCGCTGTGCTGCACGCGCCTAGTGTTTCACATGGCGCATAACGACCGCTCCGCATTGCCTTGTTGCACCTTGCCACTATTATTTGCTCTTGTAGTATGCCTAGGGCAGGGAGACAGACACCTAGGGCCATGAACTGGTCGCAGGTGGAGCTGCTACATCTGGTGACTCTTTTTATGTCTGTGGAGGGGCAGCTGTTTGGCCAGGATGACCTCTATGAGCCCAGGGCCCAGGTGTGGGCCTCCATTGCCCGTAGACTTGTGCGACGCACAGGGATGCCATGCACCTGGGAGCAATGCAGGCATCATTATGGTGACCTCCAGAGGTGGAACCCGGAGAGGCTAGCACAGCTGCATTGACATGCATGCAGGGGTGCACTGCCAAGACCAGGTAGGTATTGTTCATCTGACTCCTTTTGTGGCACGTGCTGGGTGTGTGTGTGTCAAGGCCCTCATGGTACACCCTCATGAGTCTCAGGTGTCCTGCACAAAGTGGCTGCACCTGTCCAGTTCTGCGATACCATGTGTGCCATGGGGAGGGGTGCTGGGCATGGCTGTGTCTGCATGTGGGCCGCTGGGTGCTTCACGGCTGGTTACCACTGTCTGCTGCATGTACACAGGCTGGCGAGGGAGGGGCACTGTGGCAGTGCATCCTGCACAGTGGCAGTGGTGGCTTATGGTGCTGTTTGTTGTGTTTTGCAGGACCAGATGCTAGGCAGAGGGCCACGGACACCACTGAGGTGTGGAGGCGGAGGATCATGGGTGCCAGGCCTGGTGCCCTTCCAGGGGCAGGTGAGTGATGCATTCTGCTATTGCTGCATTTCAGTTGTTGTGGGTTACAGCTGGGTGGGGGTGTTGTCCACGTTCAGGCCCTCAGCATGTGTTCTTTCTGTCATTGTTGTAGGTCTCCAGGATCGCCATGCTGTGGCTGGGGGTGGTGCCCCTGTTGATGTGGACCAACGGATCCATGTGGCCATCCAGGCAGCCCTGCGCCCACTGACCAGGACTGCACAGCGCCTGTCAGCTGCCCTGCAGGGCATCCTGCTGCAGCTCCCGTTCCGTGGCCATGTCAGGGTGTAGCGTGGCAGGGCACGGCAGTGCTAGTGGCCCCCTGCCTCTTACTGGGGCCGACCCTTGTATATAGTTCTTGTACATAGCCCACTGTTACTGTCCCCTTCCTGCCTTCCTTCCCATCACTGCACTTCCCTTTCCCCTTTTGGTGTCCTTCATGTTGTTAGTTGTTCTACTTTTCTGTTGTACAGTTTTTATATGATCTTACTCTTTTATAAACATGCTGTTCTCAGCACCTGAGTCCATGGGTTTCATTGTTCCAGCTATGTGGTTGCTCCCTTGTGTCCTGCTGGCTTGTTCCGCTTTCTCTGAATAGCTCCCTTGTGTGACTCAGGGCATCCAGCTTGCCCTGGTGCATCTCAGGTCACACTGGTGCATCTCCAGTTGCGCTGTTGTGTTTGACAGCGATTTACAGTGGGGCTGCGCTAGGCGCTTCCCACTGCGCATGCCTCTGTGAATTGCTCAGTCTGTGCTCGGCGCATCTGCTTTGCGCCAGTGCATTTGTGATGCGCCCAGTGCAACTTCTTTGTGAATCCTGCCCCAAGTCTCTTACCTGCCCCACAATAATGTTTAGGACACCCTTCTTTTCAACCCTGAGATTTGTTCGGCCTCACATACAAAAGGTACTGCACACACAGAGAAAGTGCTGCATATTCTCAGACTGTAGTTACTTGAATGTAAATGTGGTATTTGTGAAAGTATTCGCTGATTGCAAAGTTTTTCTTGCTAGTGTATTAAATTTCATATAATAACTGGGTTAGGCTTTTTCCCATAGGGAAACCGTGGTGTAATTTGCCGTTATAAAGGAACATTTATAACGGCAAACACGCACTCGGTTTCCCTCGCTATGTGCATGCACAACCTACAGCTCTTCCGGGTTTTCACCGCTTGCCACCAGATTTCTTTGTCGGTCAAAACCGCACCGCCGCCACTATCTCTAGGCGGTAAGTAACTATTTAAAAAAAAAAGTCCTAACAAAAATCACACCGTAAAGGGGACAACAAAACAAGAAAAAGTAAACTGCTGCTAAGTGACTGAGGACTCAGCTAAACATCATCCAGACCGCAGCTGTACCAGACCATTTATTTTATATAATTGGCTGTGGTGAAAAAGCCTAACCCAGCAATTATACAAAATAAAATATGGGGTGGTGTGTGTAAACTCAAATTTTACACACACCCTCGGGGTTGGATGCCTTGATAAACCCTCGAGCTTCGCCTCGGGTTTATATGCCATCTGTTCCTCGGGTGTGTAAAATCTGTTACACACACCACCCCATACTTTATTCTCTATATAATCAAACGCTCTTATGGATGTTGTAAATGACCTCTGCACAATGGTTCCATCCTTTTACAAACAATAGAACAAACTGAAGTTTATTCATAATACGCCTAACAGGGTGTGTAGTAGTTAGATAAACGCCACACATCAGGTGGTTGGGCACGAGGCCAGGGCCGAGTGCATCCAATACCTGAGGCGGACGTTATCCCAAACAACACACACCCTGGAGGGCATTATTGCTATTATACAATGGCTCGTTGTTATATAAATTAAAAAAATAATTTTAACGAATGTTTTTATTAGTGTGGAAAAATATTTTTGTTTCTTAAGAAGAGATGCAAAAAAACAGGTCATCTAGCTCATATAGCTCATCTGCACTGGTTCACAGTGAGGCTGAGACTAGACCCGTGATGTTGTGCTGGGATAACATCATGGGTCCAGCCCAAGATTGACCAATCAGAGACGAGGAAATTTTCTTGCCATTAAGATTGCTAATAGATGTGTTAATATCATGATATCGCTATGCCTTGGGTGGTTGGGCACAAGGCTGCAGGCCGAGTGTGTCCAGTGACCCAAGAAGTGACAATATCCCATGATATACCACACCCTGGAGTGACTTATTGCTATTATGAACTGAGTTTGAATTTTCATAAATAAAAAAAATAAAACAAACAGATTTTTAAATGTTTTATGAACAAATTTTTGGGTGATGTAGGAGTACATTTTTAAAAAATAGTTCTCAGACAAAACAGAGCAAGGAGGCTGGTGGCGCCTGAACTTTTTTGAAGCCGTGATGATGTAGCCCGATATCATCATGGCGTCAAAGAGCTCTCTGCCAATCAGATTCCTCTAGTTACGCTCCTCCGTTCATAACAGTAGTTTGCATATCTCTCAGTATTAAAATGCATAGGACCCGTCTTAAAAATTTAGAGCAAACAGCCAGAATGTGTAGCACTTTCTCACTTTCTCATTTTAGAGAATTATATGTCACAGTATAGTGGGCCCCCTAGGTTCAATGTTTTAGTGGTTTTTGTTCCCAGACTTTGCTCTAACACTATGAGAAACAGCAGTAAACCTTTGCAAAGCAAGGGCACATTTGAGTATAAAAATCATAGCAGTTGAGAGGTATGTTTGGGGCTTCTAGAACTAACCAGGATAAATGCAACATTTCCAAATAATGACTGGGACAGTTGATTAAAAACTGGGACTGTCTCCCCTCAACCAAGACACTCAGTCATCTTATTCTGAGGGCCAGTAACCTAGAATCTGAGTGACAGTATCTTAGCTCTAGTGTCGTTTTCGAGAGGTGCACTGTATGTATGGCTGCAAAAATAATTAATTTGCAGCCTGGCCGGTTAGTCACAGACCCAGGATACAAATGGTGCACTAGGACCCCGCTGGATATGAGTCTAGTGGAACTGCTGTTGCCTTCGGGCTCTCACGCACAGTAAGGGCGTGGAGCAGCTAGAAAAACTGGTTTAGGGCGTGAAGCAGAACGCGGCCATCTCTTGCTCCAGTCTTATATATCCCAGCTTCTCAGACAGCTGTCGTCCGGCTCTGCAAGGTAGGAGTCACGGGTGAGTAGAGTTTTCATTTGTCCCGTTGATTTCTGAGCGTTTTCTGCTGGTCTGGCAGGATTGTCCCTTTCCGAAAGGAGGACAGAAAAGGCAGTGATAAATCTGAGCACGACGGGGCCAGCAGACTGTCCGGTGCCATGTTTTAGACATAAGTACGGTAGGAATCGTCGCGGTTTCAGTGTCAGTTCCTTGCAGGTCTGCTAACTTGTAACCGGGCCTTCATTTGTGCGGCTAAAACTGTATGATTATTATATGTTCAGTATGCAGTACTGGAACTGTAGTGGCTAAAAGTCCTGATGCTGGCAGCGTCCTTACTGGCCGATATGCGTTGATATAAAACATGTGGCGACAGGGCGAGTACAAGTTGCTTGCTCTGCCACAGTAATGCAGGAGGCCCCCCGTCGGTCCTGTGGCCGTGCCTGCAGCCCGCCCTCGTGCTGTTGCGTGCCAGGCGCTCTCAGGCGCACTGGCAGCAGAGGAAGCGGAGCGGGGCGGTTAGGAAGTGGTACAGAAGCCGCTGGGCCTGGGTCCCTTCCGTCTCTGCTGACTCTACCTGATGAGCAACTTTGTTGCGGCCCTCTGACAGCAGTGTGAGTTTTGCCCACACATTCCAACTGCTGTCTCCCAATGTACTGTGTAGTGGGGGCTCACTGAGGGGTGTAGCCAGGAATTTTAATGTTCTGCTCCACAGCTGACAGAACTGTCGCCACCAACCCCGGAAATTTACGCTAATTGGCAGCAGTTGATAATCTTCCTAGTAAAAGAAATGACAGGCTTGCCTCCAACTGAGCCATGTTTAATTGTACCTTTATATATATTTATATATATATATATATATATATATATATATATATATATATATAGTGTTTTCAGTGTTTTTTTCTTTTTATGGACTACATTCTGCACAGTTCTCTTCATGGAACCTGTAATTTGGAGTTTTTACTACATCATGGTTTGTGTTTAGAATGCTAAACATAAGCTATTGTCCTGTCGGAACCATGCTTGGAGGTCTGTGTAGAAACCATGACATAATTAAAGTTCCAAGTCACTGGTTCCATGACGAGAACTGTAACAGAATACTGCCCATAAAATTTAAACAGTTTAAAATAGTTTTTCATATCACTTTTTATGAAGGTACAGTACCATAAAGATAATTTTAGGCTTAAAGCTATTTCTGTAAATAGGAACATTATAAACAACTGCCAATTAAAAATAATTTCTTGTCCTCTTTAAACACAAACCAAAAGATGTATTGCTTTGCCACACAAACGTTTCCTCACGCCCATTTCAGGAAACAGTTTGTAGTACCCAGTGATACTAATAGATTCACAATATTTTATCCGATGCACTACCAACCAGACAGATGTTGGCTGGCTTTTAGTTACAGTGTTTAAGATGCATTGTAATACGGCTAAGTATCCCATCAAGGTGGTCAGCTTACAGAAGTCCATTTACACCAGCACCCATGCATACAGTCATGGCCTCTTGCTCGTGGACACACACACACACACCTTCCAAAGATCATTCACAAAATTGCACTACAGCCTCCAAGGCGGTAAAAACAGCTCCTCAGGTACAGCAGGCCCTGTGTTTGTTGCCTTTGCCTGAGGCTGTTGTTGCCCTAGAGGATTTTCTAGATTTTACTCTAGTCAGCAAAGTACGTGTAGTATGCATGCCAACACCCATGGTGAGACTCTGCGTGGGTTTAATTTTTCATGCTTGTATCTCTATTTGTGTCTTTGGCATTTTGTATCCGTGTTTACAACATATTATTTTATTTCAGACTTGTTTCTGTTGGTTTGGGATTTGAAAGATTTCAGTAAAATATGTAACGTTATCAAGAAGAAAATACACATTCATGTAATGATCATTGATCAGTAGTAGTCAGAAGTGTCGGACATCAGCCTAAACCAAGGTCTAATATTACTTATGTGGTGCATCACAAATACAGATATTTGAGTGGTATTTGTATTTGTAAAAGTGCTGTCTTTGTGCGTATTTGCCCGGAGTGTGTGTGTGTGTGTTTTTTTTTTTTTTTTGGCAGAGCGCTAATGTATAGTCATCATATGTTATTGTATAATTAGAGGGTTGTCAGATGCATCATCTAATTGCAGAACCAGTTATTGCAGAACCAGTTAAACTCCAGATACAACCGGTGAGCAAAATCAAATACAGCAGGTGGCATACCTACCCTCTTCCATGGTTAGAATCATTATGGATAGAAAAAGGCATGGTAACTGTACACGTGACACACTGATTAGCTGCCAGTGCCTGCCCCCCTTGGTTGACTTTCCAGTCTCCCAATCCTGTAGCCAGATGGGTGCTGGAATGAACCTAGGGAGGCGTGAATTTCAGAGGCTTGGCATGCAGAATTCTGCCACTACTAGGCTCCAGTGTCTGCTCTGCCATTTGTGTTTTCCAGTGCTCCTGGACCTATAGGGCCTGCTGTGCTGCCAGTTCTACTTTTCAATCAGTACAGTAGTTGGTATGTAGAAGAATTCACTGTGGAACCCGCCACCTTTGATGTAAGATCTAACATACCTGATAGGGGTCTGGGGACGTTTTTACACATTAATATGTTTTATGCCTTGTAGGAGGGGATACATTTTACACAGGAACAGTACTTTCCCAGTTGTCTCTTGAAACTTGGTCAGACTTATGTTGCTCCCAGAACTGAGTGACCCAGCCCCCATCACGGTTTTCACCACTGTTTACAGTGAGTGTATAATCACTGTTTCTGAACAAAGTCACTCTGCTGAAAATTCATGGGAAACCATGCATTTCAATGAATGTCTGACGTTTTTATGTTTGCTTGCACGCATTTACAAGAAACATAGTACCACCATACAAGTTTTCGTAGGTGTGCCTCCCCACTTCCAATGCCCTGCTCCCTTTTGCATGCACAGCTGCACCATGCCAGTGAACATCGACGCTGTCTATGACAGCCATTCAAATGCAGTGGCATACAGTTGAAAGCAAAAAACTGCTGCAATCAGCAGTGGTAACGTGTAGGTAATTTATATACTGCCATCAGCAGTATGCAAAGTGCCTACACTCTGCCACTGCATTCGTATAGCTGTCATAGACGGCTGTTTTTTTTTTTTTTCTACCCGAAATAGAACGCCAGCGCCACCCCAGTGTGCCTATGCAGTCCCCCCGCAACGGTATGGGCCGACCTGGGGTGCCCAATCCCCTGGCCACCTCACTGCCTCCCAACAGACTTCCGCACACGCTGTGAGCCCACCCCAGCGTGCAGCAAAGTCTGTATGGCCAACTGGGGTGCCCAATCCCCTGTTGGCTCCACTGTGCTGTTTGTAACCTCCCCACACCAGAATTCCAAGTGCCACGCTGGGAGCCCACCCCAGTGTGTCAGACGTCCTTATGGCCAACGGGGGTGCCCAATCCCCCATCTGCTCCACTTGCCCCCAAAAAAATGCCCAGCTTGCCAAAAGTCCCACATAGTCTAAAGAAACAAACACCTGAGGGGGAAAAAAAGGTCCCTTGTTGACTGTCTCACCCCCTCCCCAACTCACACCTCCCCCTCCACCCCATACTTGTCTCCGGAGGCCGGCACGACGATCTTCGGTGGACCGGGAACACGTCTGCACTCTTCAAATCCGACCGCGAACTGAAGAAATGCCGGTACACTGTATACTGCAATAAATGAGTTGTATTTTTTTTTTTTTGCTTCAACTTTGATGCATATCTCGGCCATTTTGGGGAATTATTTCACCAAATTTTCAAATTGGGGATCTTGGGGACCCACCTCGTGAATTAAGACACTGTTGTTTTGTTATTCAGTCCTGAAAGGTGATTTCGCAGTCACTGCATGGAACCACCTTCCGGGACCGAGTAACGAAACAACAAGGTCACAGTTCATGAGGTAGGCCCCCAAAAACCCTATGTTGAAAATTTGGTGAAAAAATTCCCAAAAATGACTTTTATGAGGGTGCGTTGCGCAGTTCCTATGCACGCTCGTAACTTTGAGAATTTTTAATATTTTCAGTCCAGATTTTCAACATTGCCATTTTACCACACCTCCTTATGAACAGTGTAGCTGTGATTTTTCATATCATTCCCCAAAATGTGTTTCCGCACATGTAGCGCACATTGTGTGCGAAATCAATGTTTGGGACACATTAAGAAAATCACAGTGACACTGGTCATGAGCAGAGGTGGTAAAATGGCTATGTTGAAAATTTGGTGACAAAAGTCCATAAAATGACTGTCACGAGCGTTCATTGTGCAATTTTCACGCACCCTTGTAAGTTCTCGAATTTGTAATATTTTCAGTCCAGATTTTCAACATTAACATTTTTCTACACCTCCCTATGAACAGTACAGCTGTCATTTTTCACACCCTGGCCAAAATGTGTTTTCACACTTCTGGTGCAGAATAGCGTGGTCACTGTGGGAATTTAGTGTTCGGGATAGATTACGAAAAACACAGTGACACTGTTCATGAGAGGAGGTACAAAAATGCCTATGTTGAAAATCTGCTGTGTGGTTTAAAAAAAAAAATCCCCAGATTACTTACATTATGGGTGTATGTTGCGCATTTCCTGTGTGCGCTCGTGACTTTACCAGGTTTTGTATATTTTCACTCCAGATTTTTCAACAATGCTTTTTTTTTTTTTTGTTTTAACACCTCCTCATGAGCAGTGCACGTGTCACTTTTCACATCCTGTTCGAAATGTGTTTTTTTGCAACTGTGGCGACAAATGGTGCAGTCGTTCTGCAAAATCACCTTTCACGTAACAAACTGATAGTGTCACTGTTCATGTGGTGGGGTTACAAAAACTCCATGTGGAAAACTTGGAGTAAAAATACCAAGAAACTCCCAGGGTGTTAGGATTTTCTACCATAACGCCCTACCTTGTAGGGACTGGCAGGCATCAGGGGTGTGACTTGGGATTGTCGACAGTAATGCTCATGCCATTTCACCCCCACCATGCAGCCAGTGACCGGCATCGAGGTGCCCCCAGAATTAACCCCATTCTCCTGTAGTGTGCCCACTTCAGCGTATTTCCTTATGGAACGAGGTGAATGTAAAGGCGAAACACCCCAAGGCACACCTCGACACTTGTCAGTGTCTGAAGGGTAGGGTGAGGTGAAATGTCGTGACCATCATGGGTGATGACCCAAAGGCACACCTCAATGCCTGTCCATCTCAGCAGAGTGAGAGTGGAATTGGCATCAGTTCAATACTTCAATGCCATTTCTATACTGCATCTGTCTAACTCCTGCACTTTCACTGCTAATATCAGCAAGCAAACATTCGGCATTGACAAATGCTGCTTGTTTTTGTAACCGACCACCCGCGGTAAGGTACCTATGGGGCCTCCACCATGGGAGGGGGCTGACCAGAGTTGATAGTTTTACGTAGTCCCAGAGTCGCCATTTTGTTGGCATGAATTTCTAGAAATTGAATTAGATCCAAGAAAGTAAATGGTATAGTTTTTGCTAGGTTAGGCTTAATCTTTAGCAAGAGTGTGTTGGTTGTTATAGCATCAGTTTGCATTTCTTAACTTACTCCCTTTTTTGTACTATTAATGTATGATAAACATTGAAAACTATGGGGTTAACATTAATCTACTAAGTAGGTACTATTTTTTTTTTTCTTTCATTAAAACAGTGTAAACTTTTTTATTCTAGGTTCATCGGATATTCACTTGTGGTGTCCTGGTGTGTGTGTGTGTGTGTGTGTGTGTGTGTTTATTTATTTTTTTTTTAATATTTATTTATTTATTTATTTTTTAAGCACTTCACAGTTCTCTTTTTCAGTGTTCCTGTTTTATCAAAGCCTCAGGCTTCACTACTGATTACCAAAACTACTGCTCTCTTTGGAACACCTATAGTAGAGCAATCCGTCTGGCTAAGGCTGATTATTTTAAATCCACCTTCCTCACTAACATTAATCACCCTTCCAAATTCTGGAAGGTGGTACAATCCCTTTTCCTCCTCCACCACTGCCTCCCACCCTTGTTGTTATTAAAGCTGGAAACAACACCATAACCGACCCAGTCGAAGTGGCAACTGAGTTTTAACTCCTTCTTTTCTTTGTGTAGTTCTACACTGCTGTCCTCTTTCTCTCCCCCACCCGCGTGACCAACCCCCCTCAAACACACCTCAATCTGGCCAAGCCCTCCATCATTCTTTCTCCTTCCGCCATGTTACTGCAGCAGAAATATACAACGCCCTTCTTGCACCACACTCCTCCAAGGGCAAATGCCCCTCTGGGCTGGATGCCGAAATGCTTTTCCTGGCGGCTCCAGCCATCACCTCCCCCCTTGCCTCTCTCTTTAACCTTTCCTTCTTCCTTGCTTCTATTCTGTCAAGAATGGAAATATGCCACTGTCGTCCTCCTCCCGAAAGGTGGTGACCCCCCAACTGGAAACTATTGCCCTATCCCTTTCCTCCCCATTCTGGCAAAACTACAAGAACAGCCAGTACTCTCCCAGTTCTCCTCCTTCCTCGATTCCACCTCTTTCTTCTCACCTTACCAGTCTGGGTTTAGGAAGTCCCACTCGACCACCACCCTGCTTAGACTCAAATTCCATCCATACCGGTATGGACCAGGGCCTCATCACCTCTGCTGTTTTTGTCGACCTCGCAAAGGCTTTCAACACTGTCTCATACCCTTTCCTCCTATCCAAGCTAGCATTAGCAGGGCTCTCTAACGAGGCCACCAGCTGGTCCCATGCCTACCTTGTGGGTAGGTCTCAATCTATCAGGATTGGAAACTCCCTATCTCCCTCCCTCCTCATCAGCACTGGTGTTCCTCAAGACTTTGTCCTTGGCTCTCTGCTGTTCGCCATCTTCCTCAGTGACCTACTCTCTGCTTGCCCACACACCTCCATCCATATGTATGCAGATGACACCATCATGTATACATCCGGCCCCTCTACTTCTGATGGAGTGTCCAGACTACAGCATGACTTTGAGGAAGTTCAGTTCTGGTTTCGCTCAAATCAGCTTTTCCTAAATGCAAAGAAAACAGTCTCCATGACCTTTGGCACAAGGTAGAGACTCTCTCAGCTCCCTTCCCTTCCCTCTTTCCACACTCTGGATGACAATGCTAGAGGGCTGCTCCTCCTTTCAGTATCTCTGGGACCGGCTTGACCAACATCTTGACTCTTCTGTAAATATTGAGGCCATTCACAAGAAATTTCACCCCAAACTGGGTGTCCTCTACCATAACCATGAGTGCATCCCACTGCCTGCTCACTGTGCAATTATGCAGAAAATGATACTCCTTATCTTCGACTACGGTGATGTAGTCTGCAGTGCCACTCCCAAAACCTCCCTAACTAGACTGGACATCCTCTTCCATTCCTTCTGTCCGTTCACCCTTGACTGTCTGCCACCCACCACTGTGTCCTCTACCAAACTCTGTCCCTCCCCTCCCTGCAGGACCAGAGTCAGGCACACTGCACTAGTCTCGTGATTAAATTCTGGTCTTGGCTCCTGCCCTCATACCTCTCCTCTTCTCTTCCACCCCCCCGCCTTCCGTCTCCCTCACACTCCCTCAGACACACTGACTCCCACACATTGTCTGTACCTCACAAGACTACCTCTGCAGGTCAGGCAGCCTTCTCTTATTGTTTGCCTAAACTGTGAAATTCCCTTCCCTCTGCCATTCGACACGCCCCCTCCCCATGCCATTTCAGCACCCTCCTCAAAGCCCATTTCTGCAACACCTGCTTCTAACCTACTGTTATCCCATTATCCTCCCCCTCATTACCCTCCCTCCTGCAGACTTGCTTCTTCACTTCTTGACTCGCCGACCAACTGTGTGAAACATAGAAACATAGAATCTGATGGCAGATAAGGACTGCTTGGCCAACATAGTCTGCACATTTCCCTACCTAACAGATAAGCTACAGATCCTAGTTAACCAACAGCCTACTTCTTCCGACCCCCCACTAGAATTGCCTTATGTCTTTCCCATGCATTCCTGAATTCCACCACTGTTTTTGACTCTACGACCTCAGGAAGGCTGTTCCATTCATCTACAACCATCTCTGTGAAGAAATACTTCCTCAAATTACTTCTGAGCCACCCCCCCCCCATCTTCAAATTGTGCTCCCTTGTTCTTGCACATCTTTTTTTCTGAAAGATGCTCCCCTCTTGGACTTTGTTGATTCCCTTGAGGTATTTGAAAGTTTCTATCATGTCCCCACTCTCCCTCCTTTCCTTGAGGCTATACATCTTGAGCTCTTTTAGTCTTTCTTCATATGTCTTCTGGTGCAGACCCTGCACCATTTTGGTTGCCCTCCTCTGGACAGCCTCCACCTTGTCTATCTGGGGTCTCCAGAACTGTACACAGTACTCCAGATGTGGTCTTACCAACTGTCTGTACAGAGGGCCAACAACTTCCTGTTTTCTACTGATGATGCCTCTCCCTATGCATCCCAGTATCCCCCAGCCCTCCTTACTGCCTTCTCACATTGCTGGCCCACATTTAGATCATCTGATATGACTACCCCCCAGGTCCCTTTCCATTTTTGTTGTTGTTAGTATCTCATCCCCATTGTGTACTCTTCCCCTGGGTTTTTGTTTCCCAATTGCATTACTTTGCACTTCTTTGCGTTGAATCTAAGCTGACATACATTTGACCATTCCTCCAACCTTGCCAAGTCCCTCCTCATCCTTTTCACCCCACCTTGCGTATCAACCCTGTTGCAGATCTTTGTGTCATCTGCAAAGAGACATACTTTTCCTTCCAGTCTCTCTGCAGTGTCACTTATAAAGATGTTAAAAAGGACCAGCTCCAGTATTAAACCCTGTGGTACCCCACTAGTAACCCCCCCTTTCTTCACTGTGGACTACATTTACTGTTACCCTCTGTGTCCTGTTGTCCAGCCAGTGTTTTACCCAGGCTACCTCCCTGGGACCCACTCCCATGCTGGCTAATTTGTTTGTTTATTAATCTTTTGTGCAGGACTGTGTTAAATGCCTTGCAAAAGTCTAGGTAGGCCATGTTGGTAGAGCCAATAAGCCGTGTTGGTGGAACAGGGAAGTGCAGGAGGCGGTGAGGGATAAAAAGGCTGCCTATGCATGTTTTAAGTGCTCTAAGGGGGATAGGGTGAGGGGTGAGTACGAGTTGATGGCTAGGAGGGTCACCAGAGTGGTGAGGATGGAGCAAAACATGGCTAGGGATATCCGGGGGGGGGGGGTGGATTCTATAGATACATACATATGGGAGAAGAGAAAAGGGAGGGCACAGATCTGCAGGATTAAGACTGGGTAGGGATGTGCTCGGGAGGCAGGGGACCAGAGGTGCTAAATGAGTACTTTGCTTCAATATTTACAGAGTGAGGTAGGGGATCCCTCCAGCGTGACAGGAGGGAAGGGGAGCTAGCAAAGTCGAGAGGTCAGATGGAGTCGGGAAGACCGAAAGAGGCTAGGGTTCAGGCTGGGCCAAAACCAGAAGGGGATGGGAGGTTGAGTGAGGGGATGGGCTGGGAGGGAGAAATCGGTGGATAGGGTAAGGGAGGCCCTTTGGGCGCTAAAAACTGATAAGGCACCGGGGGTGGATGGGCTGCATCCGAGGGTCATGAAGGAGCTGGCAGATGTGCTAGCAGGTCCACTGGCTGTACTCTTTAACACCTGTCTCCGGACAGGATGGGTGCCTCAAGACTGGAGGGTGGCACATGTGGTGCCTGTCCACAAAGGGGGGTCTAAAGAGGAGATGGGGAATTATAGGCCTGTCAGCCTCATGTCTGTGGTAATCAGGGTAATGGAGGGCATTATCAAGGAGAGGCACGGGAGGCAGCTGGAAAGGTTGGGGCACCTGGATGACGCAGTACGGTTTCATTCCGGGGAGATCGTCAGACCAACCTCATAGATTTTTATGAATGGATAATGGGGACTCTGGAGCGATATAGGCCAGTGGACATCCTATACCTGGATTTCAGTGAGGTGTTTTATTCGGTACCTCACAGTGGACTGCTGACAAATCTGGGGGATGGGGTGGGAGGGCAGTTGCTCAGATGGGTAGAAAATTGGCTAATGGGTGAACACAGAGGGCAGTGGTAGGTGGATAGTCTCCTCCCCAGGAAGGTCATGTGGGGATCCCCCAAGGTTCGGTATTGGGGCTACTCCTGTTCAGCGCCTATGTCTCGGATATGGGGAAGGGGGTTAGAAGTAGGATGAGTCTCTGCAGATGACTCAAAACTGGGAGCATTGGCGGACGCAGACAAAGCGAGAGAGACAGTCCAGAGGGACCTGGATACCCTGGAGGTGTGGTCAAGGAAGTGGGGATTGAGGTTTAATGCAGGGAAGTGTAGGGTGCTGCATCTGGGGGTCAGAAACCCCGGCCATGTTTACACCCGGGGGGGGGGTCTCACTGCAAGCTACATCGAGCAAGGGGGATCTAGGAGTGGTGGTAGACGTCCTGTCAGGAGGTCTAAACCTCACTCTCAGGTTCTTGGCAATAATGGGAATGCAAGAAATCACAGACGCGTTGCATAAGAGTAATAAACAGTTTATTACTACCAAAAAAGATAATTACAGTTGCCCTAAGCTGTTCTTACCAACACGAACTGGGAGCTAAATGCTAAGCATTCCCTGTACCTTGAGGAATCTCTGTGGCTCTTGGGGTCTCCGAGGTAGAAGACTTAATGTCTCACATTACATATCTATGATAATTACTATGGTTACTGTAAGACAGAAGCATTTCTAGTTACAAAGATGAGCCCTATTGGCTAAATTAGAGGTGGTTTCACAGTCTAAGATAACATTATACAATTTTGTAGCAGTCATCACTTTGTGAAACAAAAGAGTACAGTTCTTCATATATGAGTGTAGTAGTACAGATCACCAAAAGGTGGCATTGCCGACTTGTCTATCACAATCATTACAAAGACTCAAATGTCTTAACATCTTGTAAGCAAGAAATACACAAATAAATGTGTGTATTTGAAAGTAAAGTGTATAACAGAAACATGCCTACATATCCTGACATCTACGCTAGTTTGGTAGATGCCCTTAGCCCTGTATGTTAGTATAACATATGCTTACGTGCTAGCTGTCTGCGTTGTACCCCTGGGGGTACCAGTAAGGGTGCAGGGTCCTTATGTAACACATCAAAATGAGTAACACTGAAAATTGTAGAACAACTGTTGCAAAAGCAAATGGGATACTGGGTTGCATAGCCAGGGGGATTACATCCAAGAAGAGGGAGGTGATGCTCCCTCTGTATAATGCCCTGGTCAGACTGTATCTTGAGTACTGTGTGCACTTCTGGAGACCTCGCCTCAGGAAGGACATAGCACTGCTGGTGAGGGTCCAGAAGAGGGCAACCAGGATGATTCCAGGCATGTTGGGGGGGGGCCCTATGAAGAAAGGCTGGATGTACTTGGGCTGTACTCGCTGGAGGAATGGAGAGATAGGGGAGACATGATAGAGGTCTTTAAGTATGTAAAGGGAATAAACACGGGCGGAGCCAAAGAGATGTTCAGACTAAAGGGTGAGGGGGAACAACCGGGGGCATGAGTGGAAGCTGGGAGGGTGACTTCAGGAGGGAATGCAGGAGACATTACTTCACTGAGAGGGTGGTGGAGTCATGGAATGCACTGCCCGGGAGTCTGGTGGAGGAGGGCACAGAGGAGGGGTTCAAGAAGGGGTGGGACAGGTACAAGGGAAAACTAAAGCTGAAGATGACCCTCTCTGGGGCTGGGGGGGTGGAAAAGCAGGCGCCCATTAGGAGGCTGGCTGCCGAGCAGACACGACAGACCATCAGGCCTGTTCTGCAGGCTTTTAGTATGTTAGTATGTCAGCAGCCCCTCCCTGGTCTACTACTTTCTTCACCCATCAAAGAAATCAATTAGATTTGTCTGACATGACCTTCCTACTGTGAATCCATGCTGCCTTGGGTCCTGTGCCCCACTGGCCTCTAGATACTCAACAGTTCTTTCCTTCAAAAGTGATTCCATCATTTTCCGTACCACTGAGGTCAAACTGACAGGTCTGTAGTTTCCTGCCTGTCTTGCTCCCACTTTTATGAAGGGGAATCTCATCTGCCCTCCTCCAGTCCTCAGGTACCACCCCATCCTCCCATGATTTATTAAAAAGGGGTAGTCAGTGGTGTCAGTAGTTCTTCTTAGTTCTTTTAGAATTCTGGGGTGAATCCCATCAGGCCCCATTGCTTTATCCAGCTTCAGTTTTAGGAGTTCTTTCAGAACCCTTCCTTCTGTGAAAGTACTAATATCAATCCCCGTATCCAGAGTTCTTCTATTGACTGGATTAGGTATCTCCTCCGTTCTTCCATTGTGAATACTGAGCAGAAGTATTCATTCAGTATCCCTGCTTTTTCACTGTCGCTCTCTGCCCAGCCACCTTCCTCTTTATTCAGCCTCAGTATCCCTTAGTCTTTCTTTGCTCCCTAATGTACATATAAAAGGTTTTATCCCCTTTCTTAACTGAGTTGACTATCTTTTCCTTGGTTTGGGCCTTTGCTATTCTGACTGCCTTCCCCGCTTCCTTCTGCTTTAATTGGTACAGTTCTCTGTCCTGCTCCTTCTTTGTTTCCTTGTACTTCGTAAATGCTATGTTTTTCTCCATAACTTTCCCCGCCACTTCTTTTGAGAACCATAGTGTTTTTTGTTATTTTTTTCTTTTGATTTGTTTATTTGCTTCACGCAAAGGCTTGTTGCCTCTGTGATGGCAGTTTTGATGTTTCCCCATTATTGCTCCACCACACCTTCTTGCTTGTTAGCTAGTGCTTTTCTGAGGCACTCTCCCATTTTGACAAGATCGGCCCTCCTGAAGTCCAGTACCCTCACTTTTGTATGGCTTGACTCTACAGCTAAGTTTATCATGAACCACACTGTTTGGTGGTTTTGTTCCCAGATGGCTACCCACTTCTAGATCTGAGATCCTCTTTCTGTCCCCATTTGAGAGTACTGGGTCTAAGACTGCTCCCTCCTGAGTGGGTTCCAAAACTAGCTGTCTGAGGCATGCGCCTCCGGTAGGGAATCGAGAATGGCCCTGCTCTTGGATGTGGCTGCAGCAAAGGTGCCCCAGTTAACATCTGGCATATTCAGGTCCCCCATCAGTAATATCTCCCCTTTTTCTGCCTTACTAAGGATGCTTTCTATCATTTCCTTGTCCATTTCCTCTCCCCGAGACAGGGGTCTGTATACAACCCCTGTGCGGATTGTGGTGCCATTTCCAGTCTCCAGGGTTACCACAGTGCCTCCTCTCCTCCTCCCCGTTTACTCTTTAGTTCTGTTGCTTTGATTCCTTCCCTTACATAGATAGCTACTCCTTCTTCTCTTCTACCCTCCCTGTCCCTCCTGTAGATTGTATACCCTGGTATATTGACATCCCAGTCATGGTTCACTGTGTATTGTGTTTCTGTGACTGCCACGATATCCAGGCATCCCTCTTCCATCAAGGCCACCAGTTTGGGGAGCTTTTTACCTAGAGTAGGGGCATTGGTACTCATTACCCTCCTTTTTTTTGGGGGGGGGCACTAGGATTTTCCTTCTCCTTCACAGTGCTTCCCCCCTTGACAGGTTTAAATGCTTCATTGGCAAGCATTTAAACTAATCTCCTAGGATCCTGGTTCCCCTTCTGGACAGATGCAGACCATCGCACCAGTATAGGCCTGCATCCCTCCAGGTGGAGCCCTAGTTCCCAATGAAGCCAAATCCCTGAGCTCTGCACCAGTTTTTCAACCAGTCACTGAATCCCATCGTGCAGCATACCCTATCCTCATCCATGCCATAGACAGGTACCACTTCCGAGAAAGTTAGTGTGTGTGCTACTTGTCTAAGGCCCTTCCTCAACTCCACAAACTCCTGTTGCACTGCTTTGATCCCATTCTCAGCCAAGTCGTTTGTTCCTAGGTGAATAATGACATCCAGCTCACTCCCCCTTGCAGCTGCTCCCATGATCCTGAGGATTCGTTTCCTGTCCCTCCAAGCCATGGCGCCGGGCAGACACGTTGCCTCCCTTTCTCCTTCCTCCCCAGGTCTGCCTCCCTAACAGTTGAATCCCCCACCAGGAGTGGTTTCCTTCCCCTGTGGGGTCCTGTACCACCCTCCTGTGGGTCTCCATTGTGGAGGTTCCCAGCATTCTCCTTGGTCTCCACTGCAGATGGCTTCATAGAGGAACTGTGCTCTGCCAGAGTGGCGAATGAATTGTGGAGAGGCGCAACTGGAGGGATGCTCCTCTGTCCCACCACCCTCACCCTCCCTGAGCCCACTGTGGTCCAACCACTCCTCTTTCTTGGCAACCTCTGAGGTAGTGGCAGTGGCCTGGGTGGTCCCTGGGTGGTGGGGCAGCAGGTTTCCCGAATCCCTGCCAGGTCAGCATGGAGTCGAGCAACCTTCTCCCTCAGACCAGAGAGGTGCCTGAAAATAGGGCAGCAACATAGTCTCCAGAATGTCTCCCGGAAGACAGCTGCTCCACAGCCAGTGCATTGCACCACTCCTTTGTCTCCCTTCCTGTTTCAGATGTTTTTTTTGTTCTTGTTTTTTGGTGTGTGCAAGTTTTTGCATGTCTCTACCCCCTATTCAGTCTGCTGTGCCTTTAAGGCTATGAACAGGTGTATGGTAGCGATTTTGGGGAACTGATGTCAGAACCCCTGCTATAAAGAAGTTATGCGCTTGGGGTGGGTGAGAAAACCTGTACCCTCCAGAAACAATCAACTACAACTCTGGCCTTCCACCCCTTCCTTCCTTTCAGACACCTATTTCCCAGAGGTTAAGTAACAGGTCTAGTCACAAATGACTGCAAATCTCTCCCAGCTAGAGTTCCTCCCTGGTAAGTAAAAGTTAAACTAAGAAAAGTCAACCCTAAAAACAGAGAATCAAAACTAGTTACTTACACAGGCCCAAATATTAGTAATTCAGTTCAGTGTAGTCTATTAAATTACCTCCTTGATTTTAAGGAAGCTTTTGGCTGCTTTCTCTTTCCATATCTCTCTGTCTCTCCCTTAGCAGTGTGGTACAGGAGAACCCTGTTTTAATAATTTTGTCAGTTCACCAGGGTATGTTCTAGCACTCATTTGTTAGACGGCTTGTCCAGCCGTGTTGTCTCTTCTGTAGCAACCTGTAGTATATCCTTGTGTTGTCAAAGTTTTGCTGTAAATATTCTAATATTGTGTGTACTAAATTTGCTGTTAAGTCACTGCTACTGTACAAGTATTGTATGCATATATACCATCTCCTCCTGTTCCCTCCCCCCAGGACACATCTGGAAACGAGAAGTTGTCTGCTCAGTATGCCTTCCTGGTGAAACTTTTAAATAAAAATAAATAATCTGAATGTCACTTCTAGATAACTTTGAGTGCTGTTGATTTTCAGCAGCTCTCTAAAAATTGGATAATGGTAATTTACTATCAAGAAAATGATGCTTTAAATATGTACATCTAGGAATAATAGGATTTGTAAGGCTCGGGTATACAGGTATACACTGTTGTAACACTGTTTTCTTTAATTACACATTTTAAATGTAACTTGTGATGCTTTCTTGCTTCTCCTCTTGACGAAGCGACAGATATATACACGAAGCGCCGAGGATTTGTGACTCACCGGGGTCTCTCTGGAAATAAAATCTTGTTGCTGCTTTATTTGGCAATCTGTTTTGATTCGTGCCTAATTTTGTTCCAAGTGCGGGCAGTGCGGCGTGTTCTTGTTTGTTACTTTTGCATCCAGGAAGCAAACACTTCATCTCATTCTCATCATGTAGCTTGGTTTGCGCTACATACTTCTGATTAATCACCAAATTTCACACAGTGATAGGCCTCAAAGTGGTGTGTGTGTGTGTGTGGTGTTTGTTGTGTTTTTTTTTTTTTATCTTCCCCCTGTTGCTGCAGCCCCCTAATTCAGGAGGGAGCTCCCAACCCCATCCCCAGTCATTCCCCTGCCCCCTTCTGAACACGGGATCCAGTATGGCCAGTGCCATGGCTAGCCAGGAGCAGGACCTGTGAGGTGCGCTCTGTCATGCTGTGCAGCAACCATTTCTTTGTTTTCTCCCCTTCAGAGATGGAGCATGCAGTGAAGCCAGTGGTGGCAGCGTGCACTGTCCCATATCCGCTACTCCAGGTGTCTGCCCCATCTCCACTCACATTGACAGTGCCGGTGTGCTGCCCCCAGCCTCCGTTATGGTCCAGTCATACGCCAGCCACTGGCACCCCCCCGGAGAAGGAGAGCAGCCTCTGGCATGCTCAGTCCTCCTCCTCCCCTGCCGACCAGTGCTTGTTCACGAACAAATGTAGCCAGCGTGGGGTATAGCGTCCAGCGCGTCAACCCTCCACGCCACCGGGACGGCAAGTGTCTCTTGGTTTTTAAATGGAAAAAAAAAAATAAAAGTTATAAATGGTCACATTGTGTAGAGATTACTGAAGTAACTGGTAGTTCGATTCTGATTCCTTTTTTCTTTCTGAAAATGGAAAACAGGCTGCCTGGAACACAAAACCATGTTAGTTTTTAGTCCTTGATCAACTACCACTGCATCTTTTTTGGATTTGGGAAAAACCCCAACACTAGACACTTAAGATGCAGTGGGGGAAAGAGTAAACTATTGTGTAAGTGGCTGTACTGTTTTGGGTGTTCCTAATGTTCAGGAAATATGCAATCGGAGTAGATGAAGGACTTGAAAACAAAGCAAGGTTGGGTATAATTACGCCGTTATCATGCATTCCAGTCTGCTAAGAAAGAATGCGGGTAAAACAACCAACAACATCAACGAATTTTAGCGAAAGTAAGCAATCCTAAAATGTGAGTTTTCAACTAGAAATAACTTGATGCAAAAGTTGTTGACAATGTCCTGGTTATGTTGGGAATATTTATTCCCTGCTTTTCTCACTCTGCTCTCGCTGAGAAGCTCTTACTGCATGGAGTGGTTGGCTTTTGCTCTGCCCTGTTGCCACTATGCCCTGGTTCCTCCACTTAATGGTATTCTCTCTCTCTCTCTTTCTCTCTCTCTCACTCACCTTGCCCAACGGATCTCTTGCTGAGCAAACTGCCACACAGCAGAAAGGTTTTTAGCATGTCCACTAGTTAATGTCTGGCTTGGCATTGATAGTACTCCTGTCCCTCGCACAAATGAGACTCCACACTCCCAGGCATGTTGGCTGTGTGCTCAGACATAATGGTGTCAGGCCCTCTGCAGTGTTTGGAGTTCATGGGGGCTGAGACCATAGAGATCGTGTAACTGGAGGGGCAGTCTTGTGACCTCTCCACCTATTTGCATATTGTCTTCATATGCTTCGTACAGGCCACCTGCATATTGCATCAAAAAAAAAAAGTAGTACTCTGCATTGATGTCCCCTCTTGGTCTCTATGACTGAGACTTGGGTACATCCAGCCAGTCAGAGGATGCCATGCAAATTAGATTCGGGGAGCACCTTCCCACCTTCAGGCAATTGTTTGCAGCCTTGACAGCACAAAACCAGCCAGCAGTAGTTTTTTTTTTTTTTTTGTTTAACTGTAGTCTACAATCCCCCCGCCCCCCGCCGGATTTCATTTCATAACCAAGTCTGGTGGTCAGTCCTCCTGACAGTGTTGCCATTCAAGAGCAATGTCACCATTTTTGACATTTAGGTAAATTTAATGTAATTTTTATGAGTAAAAATACTTTAAATTTGGAACAACTGCACCTTTCGAAGTATCTATGGTACATTTTGAGAAGTATGGTTTCTCATGGAAAAAAAAAATTCACAGTATTTCCTTAACATTTGGTGAGGAAAAATAGGCCAGTACTCTCCTTCTCTGCCTGTTGTTGTGTACCACAGGGCTCTCCACCATGGGAGGGGAAACAGCCAGGATTATTGTAGTTTGGTTTGGGGGACCATGAGGCTGAAGTTTATGGGGGGGCACCAGAAATTAATTTCGTCACAAATCCCAGTTTCCACACACAATTTAAAGTGAGCAGTAGGGAGTTGAATTCAGTATCCTTAGGACCAGTCTGACTGCAGCGTTTCTCATTCAGGGGCTTCACATGTGGGAGATCACTTTTAAATTGCAGGTCTTCAGCAGTACATTGACCTTTAACTCACTGTGATAGCTGGTATAGGCAGTGGGGGGAGGTGATGCCCCTTCTCCCTTCTGGTGGTACCAAGACAAGACAATTATGATGCTGTTTGCAGTGCTCTTACACTCTGCTGACAGTAGGATAAACTCTTTTGGACCTCCTTGGACATAGCACTGTCAGTGAAGCTTGGCATACGTGTGACCCCCTCCTCCCTGATCTGGAGAGAGTTGATGGCTTAATGGAGGCTTTCTCCTTGAGCCCCCCTCCCCCCCTTTCACGTGTTGGATACACCATGGGGCACTGTTTCCACTTATCCTGGACCTGCATGCCACCTGTTTCGAGGATTTGAATATGAAGGCTCCACTAGAATTTCGAAGTTACTCCCCAGTCAAATTTAATCATGTCTCTCTTTGGAGAAAATGCACTAAAGGCAGCACAGGTGCTGTGTAGTTCTGACGGTATCACTATAATAACCAAAAAAAAGTCCCAGTTTACTCACAGATCAGCTGCTGTACCCCACCTGGGATGGACTCTGCCATTGCAAAGGAGCTTTGTGAATTTTCCTTTCTGAAGAAAACAAGTGAACTCGTTCCTCCCTCAGCACTCCGGCTGGAACTCCCCGGAACTGAACTCTCAGGCAGACGAACAACCAGCAGTAATCCAGTGTGACTTTTGCTGCTGCAGCACCAGGCACCAGAGCTGTGACTTGTGACGGGAGTACCAGGAAGAACATAGATTAGCCCTTGGCTGTGTGTACATCCTTTAGATACACTCTAGTAACCCCATCGGGATAATGAGGGTTACACTTCTTTAATCTCGCTCCTAAATATCAAGAGATTTATATCAAGTTTCATATGGATCTGTTTTACTCCCCTCACTCCTTTTGATCTATTTTCGACAGTTATGAATAGAGCAGTCTACAGGGAGGATGTATGGGTTTTCAGTGGCGCAACACAACTTTTCTTAAGGTTGGTGGCCTTCCTCACTAGTTGTCAATCACCCTTGCCAAACATATTATATTATTTTATTTTCACGCTGGTAACAGTTTCACTTTTTTGTTTGTATTTTCTTCTTTCTTGCCAACCAGTTTGCTGCTGTGATGCACAAGCATGAAAAGCCCTAATCGGAGTAACTAGATGGTTAAGTAGATAAAACAATATTGGCTGTGTTTTCATCAAGGGAACCCTTGTGATATAACAAACCACATGATCAAAGCCTGAGTGGTCTATAACGTTAAATGGATACTGGACATGAAAGGCAGGCTTATCAAATGACACTGAAAAATCTTGCATTGTGTTTAGTTAAACCTATTCCGAGGCCCGTACTAGAGTTTGAGAGAGTTCCCAAGCGTAAGAAATGGGAACTTGATTCATAACCTAACCATGCTGCCAGTCTGCTAATTGCTGCCAATCTCTGATGCTGTAGTGGAGCTGAGCAAACACTAGACAGGATATTAAAATGGTCCATCAATCAGCACAACTTCACAGTCCATGTCAGATGACAGGCCGCTGTTCTCGTCACCCTTCTTTTACTTACAGTATTTACGCTATCCACGGGGCATGTACACAACCTTCAGCAGCATGCTGGCTGCCAGGATTTAGTTGAGACAGCTAAAACAACAACAACAAGAAAAAAGTCTTTAACATCGATTATTTATTTATTTTCCTTCTTCACCACTATTAGCTGTTCCTTGCGGGGGACTGTGAATAAAAGGTAAGTAAACTGGACAGTTTTAGATCATGCTGTCACTTAAAAAAGGCCTAAAAATAGCCATCCCACTGGTGCAGTGGTAGAGCATCCATCTGCGACGCTGACGTCTCTGGTTCGGGAACAGATCGGAAAGTGGGAAGGCCATCCGGGAAAGGATCAAGTGTGTCTAGGACTGCTTCTTCTTTTGTGGGGGGGGGAGAGAAGGTGGGAGTACAGTCAGTGCTCATCTGACCCCTGGTGGAGGCTGGGGATCAGCAGCTCTTGACTGCCAAGATGCTATGGGGGTGTCTGCTGGACATCGGCGTTGAGGTGCTCAGTGTCATTGCATGCCATGCCCCCATGTGTGATGCCCTGCTGCTCCAGCTCTGATTGTCACTGTGGCCCTCTTGGGTGACTTAGCACCGTTGTCCTCCCATGGGTCCCAGCACTGCGTCTCTCCCTTGGGGGGGTGGTAAGCCAGGGAGGCAGTGCCGATAAGTGCTGTCTGCTGGCATCCTTGTTTCAGTGGCATGAGTATCCACGTGTCCTGGGTGGCCTCAACCTGAATGGGTAAGCCAGGGGGGATGACCTAGAGGTAAGTACCGGGGTGAGGAGGGCATCCAGGGAGAAGCAGGCGAGGAGGGCTTACTAAATTACCCCCCCCCCAAAAAAAAAAAGTGACTGTTTTTAAATAAATAAGGCTCAGAGCCAGCAAACATGGTGTTCCAACCCTAGCCTGCTTCTGTTTTGGTTTTGCTTATTCGCTAACCAGGTATGCACAGTGGAGCAAGCTCTGGCACGACCCAAGATCAGATCAAAAATACAATAAAAGACCATAATGATTATAAATGTTAAAGCTGTAGCAATGAACACAAAAACAGAGATGCAATAAAATATAACAGTGAAAAAATACTTTGTAGCTGGCCTAGTGGCGCTGAGGAGCTGGTTGCCTTACCTCGCGCAATGCCGGTGATCCATGTTCAGGAATGAGCATGGACCGCAGGGGGTCGGCAGAGGTGGGGAAGGATAGAGCATCTGATGGACTGCTCTCCTTTTCCGAGGAGGGGGGTTTCAGCTGTTGGCACCTGGTTGCCCCCTAGCGGAGGCTGGAGGATACAGCTGCCTCGCTGCAGACAAGGGAGGAGTCTGGGCAGACACTTGGAGGGGAGTGCGTGCAGACACGTGCACGTTCCACTCCGCAGACGTCATTGCACGCCCCGACCCCTAGGGGAAGGGAAAAACAGAAAATCGCTTGCCGCAGTACTGTGATGGAGGGTGCCTCACAGGCTCTGCTCCCGGCCAGCCACGGCACTGGCTCTTTGAATCCAGTGTCTGGTAGGGGTTGAGTAAGCCCTGGGGCTGGGTCAGTGCCAGTTGGTGGATGTTTGGGGACAGGGCTGGGGTGCCCACTGGATGTAAGCCGGCAGACAAAAGTAATAGCTGGGGGAAGAGAACCTTGTTCTTAACGTGCTTGTGCATTTGTAAGAAGTTTGATCAGTAGTAGATTTCAAGAGTTTTTCAGAGAGCTGTAATTAGAGACATTTGGCTGGACGGACATGCGTTTATAAGGCAACTGTCATGTATACTGTACATAACATATTTCATTAAAAGTGAAGGCATCCGATTAGTTTACATTCAGAGTTTCCAGTAGATCATTTTTGACAAGTCTGCCCCCCACGCAGATTGTAAAGGATCCCACAGAAATTTGAGTTCCATTCTGGGGTGGTATAAAATACCTTGGCATATATTCCTGAACATTACCTCTAGTGTTTAACATAATTTAATTGTGTATATTAGTATGTTATATGTCATAATAGCTCTATTTAGGTGAGACGCCTATTTATTTCTTTAGTTTTTGTTAACAAGGTAGGGTACGCTAGACAAACATTAGCCTGTTTTCAAGCACCACCCGGGAGAGTGCAACACCAGTAAATGGTGCAGTACATGACGGTGACAAGCTGTAGAAACACGACAATAACATCACAGAATGGTAAAACTCAATGGTATGAACCAAACGTACATTCAGCAAGTCATGAGGGGCCTGCTCTTACTAAGGCCAGTGATTTTCTGTTCTCAAGAATGGCTAATTCCATTTGAAAAAAATCTTCAAATCCTTGTTTTCCTTTTCCCCTACAAAACTGAGGACAAATTGGCACAGTATGTGCTAGAATTTGGTTCAAAATAGAAAAAAATGATTTAAAGTGGGGGTTGTTTGCCTGATTTTAAGTGGAGAAAATATAGTTTTTTTCATTAGCTAAGTGGCTCCCATTCAAGTGCTGTTTTAAAAATGGCAGATTTAATATTTTCAGTCCACCTCCCATTGAAAACGGAAACTCATTGGTCCTTACTAACCTGAGTTATCAATCTCCCAATGTTGTCCAGTGGCACATCACTGAATCTGGTTTGCAAAAGCGAAGGGAGGGGCTGTGGACATGGCTTACCTAGACTTTAGCAAGTCGTTTGACACAGTCCCACACAAAAGATTAATATACAAGTTAGCCAGCCTGGGAGTGGGTCCCAAGATGACAGCCAGGGTAAAGAATTGGCTGGAGAATAGGACACAGAGTAATAGTAAATGGAGTCCACTCAGAAGAAAGGAATGTTACTAGTGGGGTACCGCAGGGTTCAGTATTAGGACCGGTCCTCTTCAGTGTCTTTATAAGCGACATTGCAGAAGGACTGGAAGGAAAAGTATGTCTCTTTGCAGATGACACAAAGATCTGCAACAGAGTTGATGCACAGGGTGGGGTGGAAAGGATGAGAAGGGAATTGGCAAGGTTAGAGGAATGGTCAAATGTATGGAGCTAGATTCAGTGCTAAGAAGTGTAAGGTAATGCACCTGGGAAACAAAACCCAGGGAAAGAGTACACAATGGAGGGTGAGATACTAACAACACCAAAAATGGAAAGGGACCTGGAGGTAGTCATATATCAGATGACCTAAAGGTGGGCAAGCAAATGTGGAGAGGGCAGCAAGGAGGGCTGGGGGATACTGGGTTGCTATAGGAGGCATCACCAGTAGAAAACAGGAAGTTGTTATCCCTCTTACAGACAGCTGGTGAGACCCCATCTGGAGTACTGTGTGCAGTTCTGGAGACCCAATCTCCGCAAAGACATAGACAGGATGGAAGCTGTCCAGAGGAGGGCAACTAAAATGGTGCAGGGTCTGCACCGGAAGACATAAGAAGAGAGACGAAAGGAGCTTAATATGTATAGCCTCGAGGAAAGGAGGGAGAGGGGGGACATGATAGAAACGTTCAAGTACCTCAAGGGAATCAACAAAGTCCAAGAGGGTAGCATCTTTCAAAAAAAGAGGTGTGCAAGAACAAGAGGGCACAATTTGAAGATGGGGGGCGGCTCAGAGGTAATTTAAGGAAGTATTTTTTCACAGAGAGGGTTGTGGATGCATGGAACAGCCTTCCGGAGGAGGTTGTGGAGTCAAAATCAGTGGTGGAATTCAAGCATGCATGGGACAGTCATAAGGCAATTCTAGGGGGTGGGGGTACGAAGAAGTAGGCTGCTGGTTAACTAGGATCTGCAGCTTATCCAGTAGGTTGGGAAATGGGCAGACTGGGTGGGCCAAGCGGTCCTTATCTGCCGTCAAATTCTATGTTTCTATGAAAGTGTTAACACTAGAGGTAGTTAATACTAGAGGCAATGTTTGTAAATATAGGCCTGTTTCTCTGACCAGGGGTTTGCTTGGATGTGGGAAAATAAAGCACCCCTGCACTTACAATCAAAAGTTTCAAGCAAAATTCGGGGTGTCTGGGTCCATTGGTGTAGGGTTAATGGAACCTCGTAAAGTATTTTAATTAATCTAACTTGTAATGGGAGTAGGGTGCATTTGGAGTCATGGGATAAATTTCCGTGAACAATATTGCAGTCTAGAACAGGCAATTTCGGTTGTTTTCAGTACTGGTAACTAAATTAAGACATTTCTGTATCTTTCCTATCGAATAAGATTGACTTTGTAATATGTCTACATCTAAATAATAGTTTAAAAACAAATTTTTATTATGATTATTATTATTTGCAGCTTATGGCAGTTCTCACTGAAATTAGCACCCCACCGACTCTTTGGTGTCGTCGATTGTTCCTACATGCTGTGTATTTACTGTCATCGTAGCACGCCCATACAGTTCGGCAGTGTTGAAATTATTGCATACTTGTATGTATGTATGAATGTATTTATTAGGTATCCCAGGAAGGACATACTCCGCTTGTAGCAGCCGCTTACAGATGTGTCCTGGAAGGATGGGGAGGGGAGAGAAAACGGTACAAGATGAACAGTAGAAATACAGTGTGTAAGGTGCAGTAGTAATAAAACAAGTACAGTAACAGGGGGTGCCAGTGTTCATCCAACCTTGTTGTTTGAACCCTGGATCCACTAGTACCAAAACCTCATTTAAAATTGGGAAATAAGGTTTAAAAAGATGCTTCATTCAAGTCACAAAACGTCGGGGGCAGGGGCGGAGATAAAGAAGTTGCAAGGGATTGTGTGGCCAGTCCCTCAGGAGCAAATTATGATCCCTTCCCTTCCTTGGGGGGACTACATGAAAAAATGATTTAACATCACAGGGGAGCTCCTATTCGGTTAAGGGAGCCCCCTGTTCTTCCTTGAAAGTGCCACAAATTATCAAGAAAGGTGCTCTTTAAAACTGTCTCACTTCCTGCAGAAGCTCTGCTGCAAAATGCTGCAGAATTGGGTTTCCTCATGGCATGCTTCACTGTATACGCAACAATGATTATTGATTGAAGTCCATTACAGAATGAAAAATGGGGCTGTGTAGCCAGTCGGGTTGATGGACAGTTTACTACATGGACAGTACATCCAAAGTACATCCAAGAGAAACATAAATGAGCCATCATAGGGGGAATGCAAAAAAAAAAAGGTAATGCATTTCTTCCTGCCCGGCAATTGGGATTCTACACTAACGGTTAGATTTAAATTATTAAAGGAGTGCGCATCATGAAGTGCATAGTGCTTAGTGTGAACTACAAGCTTTCAAGAGTGTGTGTACTGTGAAAAGAAACATTTCTATACTTCCTTTCATTGTGCACAAAGTGTTTAGTTATCCTGTGAGGACAGTCTGGTGTTATCATTGAAGAGCATTCCATACTCTGGTTGAGCAACACCATATTCAGGTAGTCTTCTTTCTTTTGAGTGATGTCCGTGCCTCACCAGCACTCGATAACTGGATGAATAGGACATCATGGAGTGTACACAGACTTCCTAAAAGTGGTGCTGCCTAGTCGAAGAATAGAGTACTCACATGTTGTATAAACAAACCTGACCTGTGACTCTGGACTAGTGACATTCATAAACTCCTCACTTGATCCCCTTTAGGTATTTTACAGCTACCGCACTCTCTAGAAAGAATGGGCAGAATTTAAGTTCCCCCTTGATCCGCACTGCAGTGGTGTCACTGTAACTGTTATTTAATTGGTTTTATCCATTTTGGTAAAATGTATCGTTATAACTTGAAATATTTAAAGAACAGCTGACACTTTCAGGATAACTTAAAACATAATATACATAACATAATATAAGACACTAGTGAGGCCGCACCTGGAGTACACTGTGCAGTTCTGGAGTCCTTACCTACGTAAGGACATAGATAGGGTAGAGAAGGTTCAGAGGAGGGCAACAAAGATGGTGCATGGATTGCATCACAAGTCCTATCAGGACAGGTTGAAGGCACTGAACATGTACTCCCTGGAGGAGAGGAGGGAGAGAGGGGGATATGATAGAGACATACAAGTATCTTACAGGGAGGAACAGGGTGCAGGAATGCACTATTTTTAAGCGAAAAAGATGTTCCAGGACTAGAGGGCATGGGATGAAGTTGGAGGGAGGACGATTCAGAGGAAACCTGAGGAAGAATTTCTTCACAGAACGGGTGGTGGACAAGTGGAACACCCTGCCAGAGGAAGTGGTGGGGGCTGAAACAATCACGGGATTTAAGAATGCATGGGATAGACATAAAGGAATTCTGGAGGTCAGCGGTAAGGGGCAACAGACTTCTTGGAAAACATAAACTGAACTTACAAACTTAAATGGGCAGACTGGGTGGGCCATAGGCCCTTATCTGCCGACACTGTCTATGTATCTATGTATCTATAATATTTAGATACAGTTCAGTTTATATTTCATATTAGTTCTGTATTTTTCCTCCCCATTATTTATTACTGAGGTTATTTGCATGAAAACAGGATCTTTGCTCCTGAAGAGTTCATCTGTTCTGTTGTCTCCCAACCTGAGATCATAATGCACTGCTTGTGGCATCACAGTTACTCCCATGGCAACAGACTGTGATGTCACAACAGAGGATTATGACAAGAAATGGGGAGTAAACTATAGAGGCAGATGAACTCGTAACAGATAAAGATCATGTATTTGTGCAAATTTCCTCTAATAAAAGATGGGGAGGAGAAGTCTGTAGAATATATTTGGAATGCAAGCTGAATTGTACCTAACTTTTGAAAAACTTAACTATTTTGAGGTGTCAACAGCTCTTTAAAAATGGCAAAATAACGATCACTTTTCATTAAATGCCTCCTGTGCTGTTAATTGACATAATGAAATTTTTTTTATAAGTGCTAATAGCTGTCCAGCAGCAGTGGGAATCAGAACACTCCAGGAGCAGAGAGCCATTCCATAATGGAACCTGCTTCATTACCAATTATGACTGCCCCTTCCCATCACCGGTTCCATGCTACCCAAAGTGATTAGGCTTCTCCAGTGGACGAAAGAGGCATTTCTCATGGTGCCCAAAAAGTCTCTCATAGCACTTAGTCAGCAAGTGCCTTTTAAAATAATGGTTAATAGTAAAACACTATGGATTGTTCTAGCTGTGGGATGGGCATCTGTTTTCCAGATGGGGTCATCCAGAAGTGGACCTTTCTGCGTCCCAACTTCGCACAAAACTGCCCAGTTTCTGATTACGTAGATGCATAGAGGTTGTCAGCAGATAAAGACCACTAGGCCCATCTAGTGTACCCGTAGCCCTAAACTTGTATGCAGTCACTGTTCCTAAGTAATCAATGGCTTTTCATCACCCCCCCCAACCCAGTGTTCCCTTGTACCTGTCCCAGGTGTGTTTAAACCCTTACATAGAATCATAGAATTTGACGTCAGATAAGTACTGCTTGGCCCACCTAGTCTGCCCATATTCCTACGTGATGGTTAAGCTGCAGATCCTAGTTAACAAACAGCCTACTTCCTCCTACCCCCCCCCACTAGAACTGCCTTATGTCTGTCCCATGCATTCTTGAATTCCCTCACTGTTCTTGACTTCACATCCTCTTCAGGTAGGCTGTTCCATGCATCCACAACCTTCTCTGTGGGGGAAAAAATACTTCCTCGCATTCCCTCTGAGCCATCCCCCCTCTGTCTTCAAATTGTGCCCCCTTGTTCTCGTACATCTCTTTTCTGAAAGATGCTACCCTCTTGGACTTTTTTTGATTCCCTTGAGGTACTTAAAATTTTCTATCATGTCCCCACTCTCCCTTCTTTCCTCGAGGGTATACATATTAAGCTCCTTTAGTCTCTCTTCATATGTCGTCTGGCACAGACCCTGCACCATTTTGGTTGTCCTCCTCTGGACAGCCTCCACTCTGTCTGTCTGTCTTTGCGGAAATGGGGTCTCCAGAACTGCACACAATACTCTAGATGGTGTCTCTCCCAACTGTCTACAGAGGGATAAAAACTTATTGTTTTCTACTGTTGATGCCTCTCGCTATGCATCCCAGTATTCCCCCAGCCCTCCTTCCTGCCTTCTCACATTGCTTGCCCACCTTTAGGTCATCTGATATAATTATCCCCAGGTCCCTTTCCATTTTTGTTGTAAGTATCTCACCCCATTGTGAATTCTTCCCTGGATTTTTGTTTCCCAGGTGCATCGCCTTGCATTTCTTTGCCTCGAATCTAAGCTGCCATACATTTGACCATTCCTCCATCCTTGCCAAGTCCCTTCTCATCCTTTCCACTCCATCTTGTGTGTCAACCCTCTTGCAGATCTTTGTGCTCATTTCATGAAGCAATAGATTGACGTCCTGCACACCTCAGCGGAGAAGGACAAGTGCAAAGAAGGCAGCAAACGCTCCCGCGACAAGGACTGTGGCCGGTCCCATCACCGCTCCTGGTCTCCGTCTTGGTCCCGCTCCTCTCCCTAGAAGGCTTCTTCATCCTTGGGCTTGGGGGACCATCGCAAGCATAAACTTGATGGTTCTACGGTGCTGGGCCCTCCCGCCAAGAAGCTGATGCTGGCCAAGGCGGAACTTGCAGGGGACCAAACCAAAGGTGGCACCGCCACGGTTACCCCCCAGACCTCTTCGGTGCAAGCTGCGGCCCGGCCTAAGAAGGTCTTGGCCTTGCCCGACTCAGGCAAGCTGCCGGGTGTTAGTTTCCCTGGCTCCTCCTCTGGCTAAACCGATGCTGGACCCTGTACAGACGCCAGTGGAGGCCTCTTTAGTGGATGACACCCCCGTGGCAGGGGTGACCTTAGTGACTCCCAGGTCTTCCACTTCGCAAGGCTTTGTGGGGGGTTCGCCCTCCCATTCCCTCCTGGATCCTCTAGCTTCCCTGAGTCCGTTTCCTGGTTCTACAGCCACAATCTTTAATGAGGAGGAGCTGCAGGAGCTGTTTACCTTCTGGTGGAGTCCGATTGGGGGGAAAAAAAATTCAGCCTCTGCTGAAACTGGACCTGAAGCCGGATGCTGGCTGGCCGGACAACATTAAACCCAAAAGCCTTCCTGCTCCTTCCCCACGGAAGACCCCTGAATGGCTGCTGCCGTGCCAACCCTCGAAGGTTCGTTCCCCGGTCTTTGAGCCATCTTTGGCACCCCTCCCAATCGGGCAGCTGTCATCTGTCTCAGTCCAGGAGCCATTCCCATTCTCCTAGGCGGGCCTGCTCCCACGGCCGACGTCAGTCGTTGCTCTGTCGTTGGTCCCGCAGCCAGCGCCAGTCCTCGGACAGACGTCAGTCCGGTAATTACCGACGTTTGAGCAGGGGGAGTCCAAGGCACAGCTCAGGCCGTTCAAGGCCCAGTAGCAGGTCTACTCCATCCTCATCCCTCTTGGGAGTCGGGGGTTCCCTGGGAGAGAAGGACCAACCCCGCTCGCCTCCTGACGATTCGACCTTCATGGATGTCATGAGGCATATCCAGGCCTCCAGTGCATGGGAGACGGAAGACCTGGATCCGGAATGCCGCCGACTGGCCAAATACCTGAGGCAAAAGGAGCCCAAGCCTCTTGTGGTGCCTCCTTTAGTGGATACCTTCCAGGATCTCACCAGGATCACTTGTAAGCATCCAGCTTCAGTCCTGACTGTTCCAAAAAAGTCCAACAGGCTGTATAGAGCCCAGAGGGGTGAGCCTTTCCTGGTGGAACCCCCTTAGGCGGACTCATCGGTGATTACGGCGGGCCCACGACAAGTCTAGGTAGCCTAAGCACCTAAGCTCCCAGCCTCCTGACCCAGAATCCCTCTACTTGGACCAGGTGGGCAAGAAAGTCTACTCTGCCTTCACCTGCTCCATTAGGTCCTTCAACTCCCTCACACATATGGTCCAGTACCAGAATGCATTGCGGGAGAGAGGGCAGGAGTTAGCTACTGCCTTGCCAGACTCTGCACAGAAGACGGAGCTCCTGGAAATTTTAAAATTGGGTTTGGACATAGGCACGCATGTTCTCCGTGCCTTGTATGACACCGCAGATATGGCAGCTAGAGCAGCAGTGTCAGGTGTCTGCCTCTGGTGCCACGCCTGATTGAGAGTCTGTGGTTTTCACTAGGATCTGCAGTCAGGACGTCCCATTCCAGGGCAGGATTCCATCCTGTTTGGGTAGGAGACAGAATCTCTTTCTCGTCGCCAGGAGTCAGGCAGATCTATCTGGTCTGTCTGGCAGATGTACAGAGGGGACCAGAAACGAGCAAGATGACTGCCTTTTCGGAAGCCCTCAGGTGCTCCAGCCCATGGCAACCAACCGGGCCAGAGAGGTTGCTTCAGAAGGAGGGCTGGCAACCAGCAGCCTGGAGGCGCTCCTTTTCGTGGCCCAAGTCCTCCCAAGCGCCTCTGCCCACTCCCGGCTCCCGCTAATGACTCTCCTCCCCATCTCCCCCGGAGGTACCGGGAGGCAGTAGGGGGTCGCCTCCCTTAACTTGAAGGGTTGGAGCTCTGTAACTGTGGACCAGTGGGTCCTAGACATTATAAGGAGGGGAGATGCACTGGAGTTCACCGAAATTCCCCCAGATACTCCCACCAAGGTCCTCCAGATATCTTCCTTCTCACATACCTCTCATAGGAGAGATTCAGGCCCTCTTGTGGAAACAGACGATAAGAACCAGGTTCTCTGCAGCAGCAGGGAAAGGGGATTTTACTCCCATTTTTTTTCTCCTGGTCCCGAAGAAGACACACGAACTTCGGCCTATCCTGGACCTCAGCCCTTTAAACATCTGTATAGAGTACCGAAGGTTTTGGATGGCGACCCTTCCAGGTCTTATTTCTCTGCTGCACCAGGGAGACTGGCTGTGTTCCCTGGACATGCGAGATGCATGCATGCACATTAGAGGTCTTTTCCCCCCCACTGGAAGTACCTGAGGTTCTGCTTCCAGAGGGAGCAATATCAGTTTCGGGTTCTTCCATTCGGCCTCTTCTCCACTCCTCCAAATGTTTGGCAGTAGTAGCTGCGGCTGTCAGGTGCCATGGGCATTACGTCTTTCCTTACCTCGACGATTGGCTGCTTGTGGCCCCGTCAAGGATGCGCCTCTTTCAGGCTCTTGGAGACGTTTGTGCTCTGTTTCGAGAGGTGGGGATCACCCTGAACCTTCCAAAGTCTTCCCCCGAGCCCAGCCAAAGACTCTTCTTCATAGGGGCGGTCCTGGACTCAGTCCAGGGCTTGGCTTTTCTGCCTCCAGAGAGGAGCAATCGCCTGCAGGAGATAGCCGGATCGAGCCTAGTAACCCCTCTGGTCCTGGCCAGGACCTTCTTCAGACTTCTGGGGCACATGGCGGCAGCTGTTCCTGTCACTCCTTTGGCTCGCCTCCACATGGGAGTCCCATAGTGGATGCTTAGGGTGCAGTGGGATCAATGCGCAGATGACCTAGACCATCCGGTCAGGGTCATAGAGCTGGTCAGGAGGACCATTCTTTAGTGGCTGGACCCTCTCAATTTGGAGGAAGGGGTTCCTTTTTGCCAGGAGCCCCCAAATCAAACCCTAACGACGGATGCGTCTGATTTTTGGGATGGGGGGTGCAACTGGGGGTCCGCCAGACCCAAGGATTCTAGACCCCAGAGGAACGCGCCCTTCACATCAACGTCCTGGAGATGCGAGCAGTCCTCAATGCTCTGCATGCCTTTTGAGAGGACATTCTCCCAGGCTCTCTCCTTG